>MKEJ01030841.1:0-12197 GCA_001753735.1 Embelia ribes
AACACACTATATTCAATAGGAAGGCAATTAACTTGTCTAATTTCAATTATTAGCAATACATTATCAGATTCATATCATTGATTCCAAATGCACAATTCATTTTCTATATAACAAACATATAAGGTTGAAACTTAAAATTCAACTTAAATCCACAAAGTTGTAATATGGATAATTGAATAACAACCGAGGGGGCGTCATCATGGTTTAAGCCAACAAAAGAAGCAAGAGATTAAGGAAGCATTTGAGCTCTTTGACACTGATGGCTCGGGTATAACTCTGTTTCTTTTGTTTCTTTGTTTTTGTTTATTTTTTTCTGTATTTACTTCTTGAATGCCTTATCATTTTTTTTTTCATTTTTCCAGGTACCATTGATGCGAAAGAGCTGAATGTTGCTATGAGGTATGAATTCTCGTGTTTTGCATCATCTGACTTTTTTGTCAATGAGTCTAAATTTTAAGCTGATGTATGTAATTTCGCTACAGGGCTCTCGGCTTTGAAATGACTGAAGAGGTACTATTTAGAGACTTAACTTCAGCTTGATGGAATTGGAAGTGGTTTTAGTTATTATCAGTATCTTATGAGTATATGCTTACTTATATCACCAGTCTAATGTTTCTTGTGTAGAAAATGCAAACATGAGAAAAGAAGTACTGTATTCTAAATCTGGTGTTCTTTTCAATCTCATATCGATGATAGTGACTGGGGAGGAGTCGTTAGCTTTAATTGACCTATTTGTTTCTGTCTCACTAATATGTCTTCCTTATCATTTGATTCCTTTCCTTGTGGTTGGCCTTTTTATTTATTGTCCGTTACTTTTTTTTTTTCAATTGCTACTTTTGTGAATTTTGTTTAATCGACAAGTCTAATTAAATTTAATTTTCATCTAACTTGAGTAATAAGGGATTATATGCTTGTTATAGTATGTTATTCTCTTAATTGAATCTTCATAGCAACTCACAAGTGATTTTCGTGCAAACTTTGGATCACTAGCCTGCTAAATATCTCTTTTGTTTCATCATCCAGCAAATCAACCAAATGATTGCTGACGTGGACAAAGATGGCAGTGGTGCTATTGATTTTGATGAATTTGTGCACATGATGACTACCAAGATTGGAGAAAGGGATAGCAGAGAAGAGCTTATGAAAGCATTTCACATTATTGATCTTGATAAAAATGTAAATATTTACTTTGCAAACATACATTGGAACGCTCTAAAACGCATGCTTTTGTTATCTTCTGTTGATTTTCGCTCATTCATGTTGTTTGAAATTAAGGGGAAGATATCTGCAACAGACATTAAGCGAATAGCAAAGGAGCTGGGTGAAAGTTTCACCGCCCAGGATATACAGGAGATGATTGATGAAGCAGATCGTGATCGTAAGTATTTCCCAATCTGTTTTTATCTCCATCGTCAACTTTATATGTGTGCTACCATTTTGATGTCCTAAATTTTCATATTTTTATAATTTTGTTTCAATGCCTGGCATTGGATTGCGCTATTAGTTTGCTTGAAATATTTCCAAAAATATTTCCTGTGTGTATTTTGCTTGTGCATAAATGATTCATGGCAAGTTTGAGAAATTTGTCTATTTTTTATGGGCCATTTACGAATTCTGAAATGATCAACACTCAACGACGTACTAGTGCACCTCCCTGAACCCCAGAAAAAGAAAATATAAATAAAAAAAGAAAAGTCCGGGAACTTCCTCTGAAATTCTAGAAGTAGGAACTATTACCTGTGCGATAATGTGAGTTTAATGCCATGAAGCTTTAACATCAGATATGCTTACTACCGGTTGTTTGGTTGCAATTTTAAATCAAATAAGCTAGCTTAAGAAAAAAAGTTGATGCATCTAGCTTAAAACTTTCAACTTATTTCTGCTCAAAAAAGTAAATAAATCCCGCTTAAAAGCTGAGCATGCAAAAGTTGTCTAGCTGTTAAGCAATATTGCTGAAAAGCTGGAGCTTCTAAGTTGTTACCGAACAAGTCCTTTGAAATTAATTCCTAGTTAAGTTCTTACCATAAATCTTACTACCATGTATTGAGGACGGTATTGAAATTCATATGAAGGATGTGTGGTAACACTACATGCTCATGAATCAAGGATGTTTTAATCGCTGCTACTACATGCTTGTTAATTTGGTTATTGCTGCAATTTTTAGGCGATGGGGAAGTTGGTGTTGATGACTTCATGAGGATGATGAAGAGAACTTCCTACGGTCGTTGAGACATGTATAAATAGGTTAATGTATTATATGTTTCCATGAAGTTACGTTTGCTCTCGTATCAGCGTGTTTTTATGGTTCACAAAATAAAGAAGCTTGTCTAACAATCCCTATTTAATATTGAGAATATTGATGATATGTTAACGAGGTTCTAAATCTCTTCCCTGTTTCCTAGTAGTTGTTGCGGGATAAAACAACGTGCTTGTTTGCTACAGTGGTTGCAAAAAGATGATGCTTCGACTTCTCTTGTAGAAAGTAAATGAAAAATTCCGGATAAGAGAGCTGGGTGTCCGAGCGAAAAGTATAAATCGGGAATTTAAAGCAGATGGTGTTTTTCAGTTTAGTATCGCCTTTTTTCACAATTTTCCATCTTTCATTGTCATCGAAAAATCTGTAAAGGGCTTTGCAGTTTTATAATGTTGTAATTTGCAAGAGTTTCATCTAGAACAAGCTCCTGGGAGCATCCCGATGAGAGCAAAAAGCTCAACTTGAGGAACTTAAATCCAAACTTGGATAAAAGGTTTTCGAAAATTTTGGTTCTAACAAGGATTGGAAAATCTCCAACTAGGAGCGTAGCTTCATAATTTGCCGGAAAAGGTGAAAGGGGTTGATATGGATGGGGATGGGATTGTTGGTATGAAAGCGTTCATGAACATGACAGCAAAGCACTTCAGAAACCTACTAGAGCAATATCACGTGCGTGTATTAATGCATTACTTTGTTCTTAAAATAACATCTCAAATTGGTGTGATTCGTTTATTTATGTAAAAGAAAATGAAAAAAATAAAATCCGTGTGATTTGTGGTGAAAAGTTTTTTGGTGAGAAGTTTTTTCTCCCTTTGTAGTGCATAAATATTTTTTAAACAAATATTTATATTATGTGAAGGACTGCCACGTTAGAATCCAGGGTGTCCAGTTTTTCTCTGTTTTATTTTGATCCTAAGCAGCACCACAAATATGTGTGTGTTTTTCGTCAAAATTAAATATATATCAAAATATGCATACATATCTTTTCTTCCACCTTTTGAGACAAGCTCAAGCTGGAAACCTGTTCAAGGTGAATCAAAGATCTCAATCGGGATTGGGTTATTTTTTCGTTTAGGTTCCTCTTGAATTTTGCTAAATGAAATAAGTTTTTTTCATAACTACATATCTAAGTCACCAAATTCTTTGCGCATGTGGAATGTTTTCACTCCCAATTCTTACTTACGTTCTTACTATTTTATGAATAATGGGTTTGATATTCTCATACTTTCGCTTTCCCCCTTACTCTTGTTCGGCGACCTGTTGACTTAGATACATATATTTAGCTAAGATAATCAAATAGTGTATGCAATCATTTCTCATATATAAAATTTTGAACGCCTTGTCAAGGGATAGGCATATCACCTTGAGTGCTGAATATTTAAGCATCCGAATGCTACAAATGACTCACCGTATAAGGTGTTTGGTGCTTTGTTCTATTTAAGTTGTATTTGAATTTTGTATAAATGTAAGTTGTGTTTGAATTCTGTATAAATGTTGTATATTTATTTCATGCGAATATAGCTACAATGTCACTATGGTTATATCCAATTTGAACATGTTAATGTTAATTCTTTAACTTTCTCTTTCCCTTTGTATTTTTGTGAAAATCTAAATAATAGGTGAAGATTAGGGATACTAACATCCAAAATATATTAGAATCACAATTATTGTAAATTGAGAGGGGACCAAACAATATCCATGATTCTCAGATCCTTTGACTGGTCATTGTAATGATTTATATTGATCAGCCACGTGGCAGTAACCCAAATGGCTATCCACTTGAGAGAGGATCCAATGCCATGTGAGTGACAACCATGTCATAGTATCAATCATATAACAAATTTAATGGAAAAATATACCATAATCTACCCACTTTCTCCCCACATATTATTAACAATATAAAAAACAAAGCTGCTTTGACCACATTAAAACTCAACAAATTCTAAATTATCAGAAAATTCGGTTTGAACCCAACAATTTTGTTTCACGAGATTGAAATATGATGATATAGAAA
Organism: Embelia ribes; assembly: GCA_001753735.1. Lineage (NCBI taxonomy): Eukaryota > Viridiplantae > Streptophyta > Magnoliopsida > Ericales > Primulaceae > Embelia > Embelia ribes. Next base: position 4,269 of record MKEJ01030841.1, read on the forward strand.
TTTTTTGATTCCGAAATTTGTACTTGGAAATCGCATATGAGGACATCCCTCACTGTTGGCTAGAATGTTTGGATAAATTAGAAAAGATCATATTTAAATTATTTTTTCTACAATATTAATACTATTTATAATATTATTCATGTTATTATATTTGTAATTACACGTACTTTTTTTTTATATTGCTCAACAATTTCGAGTTGAATGATATAATATTTATTTGATTATTTATTATACTGATTCATCCCGTTTATTCTATATTTTTTTGGCCATTTTTTTCATTTCTCGTTTACCACAACGTACATTATTGCATCAATAAAACCGACCATTCCAGACTCGCAATCTTATCCATCTCTATACATATAACATATTGGGACATATATGTTCATCAGTACATGTATACTTTCGCGTTAAGGAAGAATTAACGATCTTTATATGTTCACAAATCAAGCAATTCTCTTGGTTAATGCATAAATGCATAATGATACATAATTAATGATCAACTCAACTCCTTCAACTCCATTGATCACTCGAGTATTGCATATTAACGATTTGCTTGTAATCATCTTAATTATTTTAAATGGTTTTATTCGTTAGTTAATGTAACAATTATTTATTTATTTATTATTATTATTTTTTTAATGGATGTAATCCAATCAAGCCTGTATAGCCAGCTCATTCTCTCCAAATCACACTCCAGTCAAAGCTCGGTCAAACAAACTTTTTAATGCATTGTTATTCCATGTGCCAATGCCAACTCCTTTACTATTTTTTTCTCCTCTAATCTCTAACTTTATCACTCTACGAAGACGTAAATAAGTAATTCTTAGCAAACTTAACCCCAAAAAAAAAGAAAAAAAGAAAAAAAAAGAAGTAAAATCTTAGCTAAGCATATAAAGCATGTTTGAAATCTTCATTCACAAGAACAATGGCTCATCCTTCCCTTTTCCCAATTATATGCTTGCAATAAGCAATCGAAAATAAGGGACTAAAACTATTTAAGAACGCTGAACACAGAGAAAATTATTAATAAATTAAAATATAGAATATCAAGTAATTTTTTCAACTTGTCAGATATTTAAATCTCTCTCATAAATATCTACTTAATAATAATTTTAGGCCTCTATAAGTATGATTCAAAAATATGATGACCAAAAATGGGTCCTAGGGCAATTTTTATTTCTCTCTCCTCGTGGCGGTCGTAAATATTTTGATGTACAATATTTACATCATATTCATGATAACGATTTATATTTCTTCAGTTTCAGTTGTAAGTTTTTTCGGTTCCGGTAATAAAAGAATAGATTAATTTACGATAAAAAGCAAAATGTTTTAATTACTTAAACCCTTATGTATATGCACCGCCCCATATATGCACATGCACCTTTGAATTCTCCACAGTTTTCACTATATACAAAATAGTGAAATACTAAAATAAATTATTAACAACATTTTCCACCTCCCCACATTGCCTCCCATTGCCCCAACTCCTATATATACACATTCATATCTACACTCATATTAGTAGTAGAAAAACAGCTCTTACATTTTCTCACTCCCTCACTACACCATGGCTTGCAGCCTTGACTCCAACCACAGAATATCCTTCTCCAACGACTTCGCCGAGGCCCATAAGCCAATGGTCCGGCCCATATCCCCCCCGCCCTCCTCCTCGGACTTCGAATTCTCGGTCCCGAGCCACACGATGATCAGCGCGGAGGAGCTATTCTTCAAGGGTCAGTTGTTGCCTCTACAAAAGCCCAACACTCTTAGGGAAGAGCTGCTTTTGGGTGGTGATGATGATGATGATGTTTTTTCATTTGGGCCTCAAAAGGGCCCAAATAGGTGGAAGGAGATGTTTGGGCTTAAGAAGACACAAGCTGGGCCTAAGAAGGTAGATAAAGATGATGTGCTGGTGGATAAAAGGCCTGGTTTAATTCTTGATGATAAGGCCCAAGCTAGCAATATTTTAAAAGTGAATTAGAGATATGAGATTTATTTATTTATTTTTCAATTTTTGTGGCTTCATGATTTTGTGTGTGACTTTTGGCTTGATTCCTGTGTGTTAAATGAGAGAAGTACCAATTATGTGCAAGTGCAAGTGGCTAGGCATAAATTTTACTCTTTCTTTTTTTTTTTTTTTCAGTTTCATATTTTGTAGAAGTTTGTGTTTGCTGGATCTGTACAAAGCATTTGATATAATTTGCTACAATATATGCGGTTTGTAATTCTTCTATTTTTTCTTTTCCTTCCAATATTATAAAATCTTCTCTTGTGCAAGGATAAAATCTAACAAGCCAACTGATTTTCGTAATTTAAATTCTCAATTTTAATTATGAAACTGTAGCTCTAGAAGGTTGAAGCGGAAACAATACGAAAACAAACAATTGTTAGCCTAAAAGCATAAGAGAAACAGTAACGGCTCACGAATACCATTGCAACTCAAAAGCCTCGGAAATTCGATACATTTTGCGCGAAAGTCATGATAGGATTTTGTATAAATTCCTACTCTAATACCATGATAAATAAAACAAGGATATAAACTATAATCGGATTCTTAAATATTGGGATGTTGATAATATATATTTTCTTCTAGAAGATCGTAAGTCTGCATTCAATCTATTGGTTGCCCGTGATCCAGCAAGTTAAAAGAATTGAGATGACTTGTTCTCGGGTGTCATTTTATTTTTTGCACCCCATTTAATTATATAACAAATTGTATATCACATTATTTTATTTGTTGTTATCCTGATAAATGAAATAATAAGTACAATTGCATATGAAGATTGCAAAATGTAAATCTTTCAATGTTGCATGTTGTATTAAAAGGGCATGCTAGAACTGCGGAGCACAAATAATTGCAAAGTTTGATTGTGCATATTTTTTAAGAAATTTTGAAATATAATAATTTAATATTTGAATATAAAAAAAATGTCAAATTTATTCTCATTATATATTCAAAAACATAAATTTGATATTTTTATTACATTCAAATATGAAATTATTATATTTTAAAATTTTCACATGTAATTATTTAAGAACGAAGAGAATAGTTACATAGTTGCAATAGGTGCGACGGCATATAATTTTATTATTATTATTATTATTATTATTATTATTATTTATTTTTTACAATTAAAATAAGGGAGAGAAGAACGATTGATGCCAAAAATTTCATCCTTGTATGTAAGAGTCTTCCAATATTAAGATACGTGGTGCGATTTTTACAACGTCATGCCTTGTGTCATATGATGTTAAACAAATAGAGAGAGAACCGACTAAAAACTTATCTAATAAGCTATTGATTTTTTCTTAATTCTACCTTAAACAATAATTTCCTTTCCCACTTCGTTTTCTTTATCTTCACAAAAAGTCAAACTCAAAATTAGGTCAGCATGCACGTATAAGCAAGTTTTAAACTTTTTGTATTATTATTAATTGATCATTATTTTTGGAAAATTTGTATTGCGTATTAAAATTGATTCTTGTCATTTTCGCATGGAGAAAACAGATAGCCACCGGACAGTCGCGATTCCAAGCCTTGGTCAGCAGTTCATCTGAACCTCTTAGCTGAATTTTTTTTAATTATATATAAATATTAAATTTTAGAAAAAAAAATTAGTAATTAAACTCACTAAAATACAACTTTGAACCCATAATTTTAAGTCTTACTCTTTTAAATCTCGTGTATTAGCATGTCTTTTTGCTTAAACAATAATATCAATATATTGAAATATTTTTGTTTATAATTTTAGAATTTAAATTAAATTGTTGATCTTTTTTCTCTATAGGTGATATAATGATTATTGTGAAATTTCTGTGAGATATATAGTATTTAAGTGTTTAATTGACACCACTGACAAAAATTTCTAGAATCGCCACTATCCTGTGGGCATCAAAATTTCAAAATTTTTGTACGATGATATAATAAATTTTAAGTTAAATCTTAAAAGAACATATATATGTTAGAAATGGCCTCAAATTTTTGTGTGTATTAAAGCTACAAAAAAAATAATTGAATGTGTTTAATAAATATTTAGCAAATAAAAAAATAAATAATAATTGTTTACCAAAAGATGGGAGCAAAATTTTTGGATATTATGAATGATAAAAGCATAGTGTATTACTATTGTTTCAATATGCTAATTCCTAAATTTCTCTTTTTATCATTCCTTTTGCAAGTCTTAACGTTAAAAATACATCATAATTTACCCACTTTCCAAATAAAATTTCATTCAATTTATTTGATTCTCTCAATCAAGACTTCCCCAGACAACACCCACATTCTCTGCCTTCTCAATCCCCTCGGCTTTAATTTCTAGTATTCTTGGCTTATTGCTAGTTGTTACTTAATATATATTCTCTCCGTCCCAAAATTTTATCTTCTATTTAAAAAATTATAATTTTAACAATTAAATTATTAAATAAGCATAAAAATACTTAATGAGTTTGAGTTTACAAGTTTGTTTAATAAATGTGATTTTAGTAAATTGCAAGTTTCAAACACATTAAATATAAAGGGGTAATTTAGGAAGTTTAAATCTTTGTTGAACTTTTTTTTAGAAAATAAATATTATTTTGGAACAATCTAAAATACAAATATGGGCAATAATATTGGGACGAAGGGGTACATAATTATATTCTTCCAATACATACTTTTGCCTCTTTATAGGCACAAAAAATTACTTTTAAATTAAATTATTATATATTTTATTCATATATATTTGTCAAATATAATAAGCCAAAATAGAATTGTATTGATTGATGACAATGTTTACAACATAAGTATAAATAGGCTATCCAATGAACTAGAAGGTACTAGATGATAAACACATAATTACAATGGTAGTACATCAACTAATAGTAGCATAAGTAAGATATCCGCAAGTTGAGATATAAGTGGAGTGTAAACTAGATAAATAATACCATCCTGAAGCTTCTCCCGAACAAAAAAGCAGTCAATCTCGATATGCTTTGAATGCTCATGAAAAATTGGATTACGAGTAATCTAATTAACATAATGATTATTACAATATAACTAAATTGGTCTAGGTGTTAAAACACCCAAATCTCGCAGTAATGCAATCAACCAAATAATTGCACACGTCGTAGTAGCCATAGCACGATATTCCGTCTTGGCTGTCGATTGAGAAATTGCATCCTGCTTCTTTAAACGCCAAAGAAACATGACTAAAACAAAAAAGAATAAAATTACATATAGTTGATCTCCTCATAATTTGACAGTTGGCGCAATCAGAATCTATATAAGCAGTGAGTCTAAGGTCTGAGTTAGAAGGAAAAAGAACATCAAACCCTAGTGAACCCTTAGTATATTGAAGTAGGCGATAAAAATTCTGAAGGTATAGGTCACAGGGGTTCATCATAAATTGACTAAGGCAATTAACCAGAAATGATATATTTAGTCTTGTAATTATCAAATAAATAAGTCACCCAATGAGATGATGATAAATACTAGGATCATCCATATAAGTGTTATCCTCAGGTGAAAACCAAAGATTTTTCACCATAGGAAAATCTGCAGCTCAAGCCCCTAGTTGTCCTGAATAAGAAAGAATATCAAAGTATACTTCTGTTGAGAAATAAATATACTTGAGCGTGAATGAGCAACTTCCAGACTGAAAAAATATTTAAGCGGGCCCAACTCTTTAATGCGGAAAGAAAGCACTTATTTAGCAGTGGATATGATATTAGGATCATTACTTGCCATAAGAATATCATCGACATACACAAGGATGGCATTAAAGGAATTCCAAATAATGCTAGTAAGCAACGAATGGTCCAAAAGGGATTGTTGATAACCAACATAAGTAAGCACCGAAGGTAACTTGTAATACAAATTTTTAGATGCTTGTATAAGCCCATATAAAAATTTATTAAGACGACACACATAAGTCTCCCCTATCGTATAGAACCAAGAGGCAAGGTTATATAAACTTCTTTATCAAGATCCCTATGTAAAAAAGGTATTTTGAACATCCAACTGGTAGAGTTCCTAATAACATATGGTTGCAATTACAAGTAAACACCTGACCATAACAAACTTCGCAACTGGAGCAAATATGCTATGAAAATCATAGCCCTCAATCTATTTTTAACCTTCTGCTACAAGCTGAGCTTTGTAGCGCTCTATAGATCCATCGGACTATAGTTTAGTCTTATAAACCCATTTCTAACCAATGGGTTTGTTTCCGGGAGGAAGGTCAACCAAGGTCCAAGTTTGATTTCTTCGAAAGCTCTGACTGTTGCTTAAATGTGCATATTTATAACTTAACAAGTACAGTAGGAAATAATATAGTCTTATTCAGTAAGTACCAAATATAGAATACAAGAACTCCTACTAATCCCGAAAATACCTCAAATCAGTCTAATACACAATTCAATTTTTACGATTCCAATTTAGACCATACAATTTGCTAAGTTAACCTACTTCTAAACTCCTTGGGTTTTTCGATTTGGTTATGAGAGAATTAAACCAAACTAATAACAATGCAATAAATACGGATTAACAATGTTCATAAAATCTTGCATATGCGGGGAATCCAATGACTTAATTTGTTCTCCCTAATTAGCCTAATTGATGAGCTCTAAAATAATGTTGATCTGAAAAATCACTTATGTGTATTGATTTGGTTTACTTCAACCTAGTGTGCCATTAGGTGATTGTCAGATACCATTACTATGCCTAGATAATTTCTAAAGTACTCAGATAGGTTAAAAACCCTATATTTTAGACTAATTTCAATTTTTAGATTAAGTTTTTGAAAGCATACTCATCAATGGGGTTAATTTGAATCCATTTAATCATTTTCATCCCCAAGGTAAGAAAATAGCCTTAGCCTAGCATATTAATGATAAAAACAATAATAATTGAATAACAACTCATAATCAAACGATATAACTTGATAATAGTGATGATTAATTACGATTAAAACAATGATAAACGAATCTAAACTACGAAAACTAATGATTCTATTTCTACTACACAAATAAACTAACTAACAATATGTAAAAACAATAATAAACGATGAACAAATTAACTAATGAAAGAATAACTCACAGACCTTTATTGAAAGGTTGAATCTCCACAAAATCTTATCAAGTCTCCACCAAAAAAAAGAAAAAAGAAAAGAAAAGAATGTAAGAGCTATCTCTAAACAAAATGATCAACCCTTAATAAAATATCTAAAAATTATCTATTCTGGAATTTACTGATTGCATATATCTAAAACTTCCTAAAACTGTATTTATCTATTGCTTTGGATCGATGAGTTTGATGTTTTGGATTTATCCAAGTGCATTTCGATCGATCAATTGGCAGACTTTAAAGCTTCTTTTCTTTTGCACTTCTTTTATCACTTTTACTTATGCACAAGTCTTCTAATAGCATAAAATTCTCACCTTGAGTTTTGGAAATCTATGCATCTTTATTACTGCGTCAATTGCCTCGTAAAACATCCACTACAAGAAAAGCGTGATTTAATGATGGATGACAATGACGGAAATTAAATTGTTGTTAAATAACGACGTACTTAACGACGGAAATTAAATCGTCATTGAATAACGAAAGACTTAACGATGGAAATGAATAGTAAAACATTACTGACGGACTAACGACGGAATAGCTACGGATATTGTTAACGATAAATATATTCGTCGTAAAAAAAGGGCGGGAAAAAGCCCGCCATATTAACGACGGAATAATGACAGAATATAGTGATGGAAAATTTTCCGTCGGCAAAATATATATTTTTTATTTACCGACGGATTTAACGACGGAAATATTCCATCATTAAAAAAAATGACCGAAATTTGGTGGTCGTTATTTCCATTGCTAAAACTTTCGGTGACTTTCCTACGGTTTCAATTTCCGTAGATAATTCCGTCGTTAAATTGTACATATAATTGTATCCT
>MKEJ01030845.1:0-14128 GCA_001753735.1 Embelia ribes
TAATATTTTGGACCAGAAGGTTTAGATTATGTAATATTTTGGACCGGATGGTTTAGATTATGTAATATTTTGGATGTTAATGAATATATAAAATATTATGCATGTTCTAATTTATGTAATGTTATGGATATATTTTGGTACTATTTTTCTAATATATTGCAAATAAAAAAAAAGATTCTAAAATTAAAATATTACAAATATTTTAATTTTAGATTTTTTTATATAAGATACCATCGGAATACCGACGACTTAAAATTTAATATAAAATAAATTATTATGCATTAAAATAAATAATTTGTTAAAAAATACTGACGGTTTACCGACGTCAGAATACCGATGGCATTAATTTTAATATAAAATAAATAAATTTGAATTAAAATAAAAAATTATCATAAATTACCAATGGTTTACCGACGACCGTAAGTGGTTGCAAACTGGTCTTCTTAAAATCACAAAAAAATGACCATAAAATCCTTATGTAACTGGGCGTCGGTAAGTCGTTGGTACCACCAACAACCTAACGTTTCCGTCGCTAGAATTTACCCGCGAGTGTCTTGCCAACATATTTTGGGTCGTCGGCGGGTTGTCGGTAAGTCATAGTTAGCGACAGAATTTACTTTCGAGTGACGGAAATTTCCGTTGCTAAATATATTTTTTTTTTTTTGCAGTGAGATCAATCCACGATGAAACTATTTGGCACACATGTTTAGAACAACATAGTAATTAGACAAGAGAATGAAGTAATTAAATTACATATCCTAACTCTTATAGTGCTAGTAATATTACAGAGGCTTCTTTCATGATATGTGTAGTTCACATTTTTTGCTTCCCATTTCTATGTCTAATTTTGTTATATATTCTTCCAAATTGGGGATCGCCTTAAGGCAACCAATTGTCTTAGTATATGACGTTTCAAATTTAATTTTGTTATTAAATCTTAGTATTTTGCTACATTCGGGCTATGAGATAGTGGGCAACTACCTGCAACTATCTTCCCGCTATGGTCCATATTTGCATAGGAGTACTCACAAGTTGAGCTTTTAACGAGTAGTTCGAGCTCAATTCGAGTAATAAACAGGGCTATTTACATAATTTAAGTTTGAGTTTTTAAGACACTTGACTTGTTTGAGCTTGCGAGTGGCTCGAGTTGTATATATAGAAATAAATACATACCTATTTTTATATATGCATAAAAATATATGTAAACAAATATATTTACTTATCAATATGGCGAAGAAATGAATTTTCGAGTCGAGCTCGAATATTCACATTTTCATCCGAGTGAATTCCAGCCCAGGATTAGACTGCAACTCGAGTCAAACTTGAACCCGAATAGTGCTAATTTGAGTCGAGTTCAAGTATGACTGATATTTCAACTCGGCTCGTTGCCACCCCTATGCCTAAATTGCTAGTATTTCTTGAAAAATTACTACTTCCTCCGTATAACTTATTTTGTCCTTTTTCTATTTTGGGTTGTCCAAATACTTAGTCCACTTTTCAAAAATAAATATGCAAAAAATTGTAATTTCTTTAAAATACCCTTATTTCTTGTGCTTTGTAGTTTGTGACACTTTATAGTTCTAATTTGCATACCATTTACTATTGCTTAATGCTGGAGGTAGATATGGAAATACTTGACAATTTACAGTAGTTAAACTCATTTATTATGTCGGTTATAAAAAGTTAGTTTTCCCGTAGTGGACAAAACAAGTTGGATGGAGGAAGTACTTGATTTTTGTGAAGATACCACTTTTGATATAAACTATAACTTCTTGAAAATAATGTGAAGTGTTCAAGTTTTGACGGTCAATAGGAAGTAATAAAACAAATGATCGTAAATATGTAATGAGTTGCGGGTTTTTAGAAATTGCGGATAAGTGTACTTTGTGTATCGTAGTTGGAGGGATTTGCGAGTGCGAGTGAGAGTGAATTGCCAATTTATGGAGTGAAGTCACGAACATATTTTTACTCTAGGTTTGGGCGAATGTTTTTATTTTCTCTTTTATTTGTAGGTTCTTCGTAAAGGAAAAATGATTACCTACTTTCCTTTTTATGTTCTCTTTTAACTCTTTCTCCGAATCAAGATTTTTATTTAGGATGTAGTATGCTATGTATCGATTAGGCTGCTTGCCGAATGAGTACTATGCTGTTAAGGGTTTCTATTCTAAAAGCAAGGGCGAGCTTTCTCATTGTTTCGACAAGTGTAACATCCAAAGGACTAATAAGCAACACTTTTAAAGTAGAGCAATAGTTCACTTCTACCTGTCAGCTGAAAGGAGTAGTGCACTTGTCCAACAGATTCGCGGATATATCAACATACTTGTCGGATGTTCACTTGATACTGGACTCGGTTGAGAGTTGATTGACATGAAACTTACAAATTAGGGGTACTGTGTCTATTGAGCTTTCTTTTAGACTTGTATTTTTTTATTTATCTTGATTATATAATTAGTTTGGTGAGTGGAGACTAGGGATTCTTGTTCACCCTATTGGTATGAGATATGGAGGGACACTGTGTGTTCAGAGAGTAGTTTATTTCAGATATAGTTCTAAGGTATGTGTTGGTAGCAATCATTTTTTGGCTGAATGATGGTTTTTGGATGCTGGATTGCAACTAGAGGTGATGCTAGCGTTAGTACCTCTGTAAAATGAGGAAATATTATTCAGATTGATGTGTTGTGTGTAGGGGGATGGTGATTCTGTTCATAATTTATTACTTTATTTTGCAGTGGTACATCATATTCGGTTTAGTCTTGTCACTATGTTGGGAGTTTAGTGGGGGATACCAGGATCTTTAGGGAATTGATTATGCTGTCCGGGATTGGGGTCCTCACTCAAAAAGGCAGGGCATTTGGCACGTCTTTATTTTTTATGTTGTATGTTCAGGTTGAAGACATTTGAGGAATTTTGAAAGTTTAAAGGTCTAATCCTTTGAAGAAATGTTTTCTCATTTCCCTTGTTTGTGGCTTAGGAGCAACACAGTAGTTTCTTTATTCCCTTTTTCTAAGTTTTGTTGGTTCTTTTCGGCTCTCCAAGTTTTAGTGGCTTGTTCAGATTTTCCCTCCTATTGATGGTTTTTTTTTATCTCTTCATTTACTAAAAAGAAAAAAACATGCATACTTGACAATTGCACTTAGAAAGGCATTGTATCCTGTAATTAATTGTGTACCTTTAAATTTCTATCTTGAATCATGATTCATGAGTGCTATCAGAATTTTGATTGGATGGTAAATTTTTCTGTTTTCACATTTATGTCGCTTGTATTATTTCCAAATATAATGAAGCAGTAATGTCTTGCCGTCTTCCAGCTGTGTCTGTGTTCTTATGCATCTTTCATGCCCACTACCTATTTTTATCCATCCCTGTATCATTTCATTTCTTAGATTAGCATTTAAATGCTATCTGGATCAGGGTTCTTTGTTTGAAATGTATCTGAGTTGTTCAGTTTCTTTGTTACGTTCTTTTGTAGGGAACAAATGTTAGTTAGGTTTGTATTTTTATGTTGTTTCTTATTGGCGAATTCCAATTGTTTTTTTCGTAGAATGGACGGGATACAATTTGGCCGCATGATCCTCGCACAGGTTGGAGTTACTGCATCACATTACCTTCCTGGGTCGGTCGTCCAAAATCAAGAGATTCAGATCCTGTCGTGGTACTCAAATTGAATTACTCTATAGTCTATTATCTATGCTAATGATTGGATGTTGTTTTACACTGTCATTTGGATTTATTTATGTATTTGAATGTGGTTAAGTTCTGCCAATAGTTTGATACTATTCTTTGTGGAAGATTGGGCTGGGGCTTGCCTTCTAAAATCTTCTTCATATTTCAACTATTTAATCAAGGAACATAATTATGACAATGAATATATTTGAGCAAAAGGTTACAGCGAGGGAATCTTTTGACATTAACGTGTTCCGATATTTGTATTAAAGGAACCACTAGCTGATGGGACATGATTAAAAGCCATTTATTTTAAGGTAATTAATTGCAGGAATTTTAGGGTTTTTTTTTGTAGGTTTCTGTCAATAGTTTGATATTAATCTTTGTGGAGGATTGGGCTGGGACTTGCCTTCTAAATTCTTCTTCGTATTTCAACTATTTAATCAACAAGGAATATAATTATGACAATGAATATATTCGAGCGAAAGGTTATAGCGAGGGAATCTTTTGGCATTATCATGTTCCTATATCGGTATTAAAGGAACCATTAGCTGATGGGACATTACTAAAAGTCATTTATTTTAAGGTAATTAAATGCAGGAATTTTAGAGGGGCGGGGATTGCACTAGCTTTTCTCCGTACGCCACCATGCTCATATATTTATAATGTTGCTTTATGACCTATATCACATCAGGTTTCTCTTCCAAGGGTTTGTAATGTAGATTGACGTGCTTGTTTGGTTGCAACTTATAAGTTCCAGCTTATCAACTGTTTTGCTTAAAAGTTGGACATGGCTTAAGTAAGCTGGAAGTTTTAAGCTAAATATATCTAGCTTTTGACAGAAATAAGCTTGCTTATTTGCTGAAAAGTTGCAATCACATGAACTGCTAAATTATAGTAGTTCTGGATTTATTTGGGTTTCCTATTTTATTTTTTGTAGCCCCTGCTGACCCTATCTGACAATTATAGTTGTTTTTTTTTTACTACTATTTTTAGTCTCAACTCTCTATCTGACAATTATAGTTGTTTTATTTTTATTTTTCGTTTCAACTCTCGATCTGCCCAATCATACAACATACAAGTTATTACTCCTATTTGCGACTTTCATCTTTGAGATAAAAGCAATTCAGACTCATGGCTGTTTAAAATTGAGAATTTGGTTTGATTACGATGAGCTATAGAGTGAAACAATATATGCATGGTAATATGTTTTTGTTGTGCAGGGTTTGTTTGTAACTTGAGACTGTTCATCAGTCAACCGGTTGATTATTTTTTTTGTGCTTCAGAATCTGATGAAGCTAAAATGAGTGTTGATTGTAGTGCAAGACTGTTACCTGTACAACATTTGGCACTTGTGGGGAATAAAATACTTTCCTCATAGTTTTTATAAAAATATGCATCTTAAAATATACAACAAAGATAGGTATGGGAATTTAACTCTGCAGAGCTTTTACTTCATCATCATTTATGCTTATATACGAGTTGTTTGGATATGTGGAAATTCGAGAATTGAGAAAACACATATGATCTTTATTTAATGACATTAACAAGCCTTCCAATAAAGGCAAAATATAGTGACTCGAAAGAGGTACTTGCTTTTGGTGCCTAGCATCTTGCTGAAGTGCTTATGTTGTGTATCAAATTAAAGGCGTCTCATTGGCCTGAGAGGTCAGCAATTCTTCGCAGAATCAGATTGGGCGTGGATACTTTTTGTGCTAATATATTGTTTTAGAATGCTTGTTACATGGCTTTTTATTTATTTACACACAGTATAGCAATTATGTGAATATCTTCTTGATATTTTAAGCACCAGTTTTACAGAGTTCAAGTTGGCGTTCAATCACCTGAAGGGATTACAACCACACGAGGAGTGCTGAGAAGATTTAATGATTTCCTGAAGCTGGTAACTGTGGTAAGTGTAAGTGTTTTAATGGCTTTTCTTGTGTAATGGTCAGTTGTACGGCACCATGGTTTCTTCTGAAAATGATCTATAATTAAAGGGAAGATCAAGTCTATGATTACTATATTTAAGTTCCTTCATTAACATCTATCTTTGGTAACTAAGACATTGTAGAGATATTTATCCTCTGACAATCATTCGAGTGGACAAGTTTTCTGGCCTTACCCATTTTGAAGTTGCATTGACATTCTTCTTACTTGATCTTGCAGCTTAAGCAGACATTCCCTAGGAAGAATCTCCCACCACCTCCACCTAAGGGACTATTGCGAATTAAAAGCAGAGCGCTGTTGGAAGAGGTAATTGCAGATTGATGTTTTAAAATCTGTCATATAATCATAGTTTGGATTTACCGGCTATAATGGGTGTCTTCACTACTGTATCAAGCTTTCGATGATGTCATCTCTATTTTGTCTAGGAACAACACTTGGGTTTATTGTAACCCAATATCCATGTATTTATCTGCATGGTAGCTTGAATCATGTGCTTCTGTTTTATTTGTCGGCATGGGTAGTAATATTGTTTACATCTATAACAGACTGACAGTCTTTCTGTTAGCCGAAATATTCATCCGAAAGTTGGTGAATAATATTGATGGCTGCAGTTTAACTATTTCTTTGTGTGTTTGTATTTGTTAAATGAGATTTTGTTTTTAAGGACATGAAAAGTGAGTTCTGTGGTGTTATATAAATTGCTTTAGTTGTAGTCTTAGACCCTAAATTATACTTCACTAACAATGTTTCTAATAACGTTGAGCAAATAAGAATGGTCTAGAAAATACATTTCTATGTCCTAGAACTGGTTTCAGTTTTATAAAGTTTAAATTTGTCTTGCAAGTTAACTTTCTTTTAGTTCATGGATATCAGATCATAATTATATTTAGACTATGACTTCATCATACCATAAAAAATATTAAACTCTTTTAGATTGAAACTCTTAAATATCTTTAACGGTCTACCTTCCCCCTTTGTAGAGAAGATGCTCTCTGGAGGAGTGGATGACAACCTTGCTGTCTGACATTGATTTGTCAAGAAGTGTTCCTGTGGCATCCTTTCTTGAACTTGAAGCTGCTGCCCGATCTTGTATGTGCATCTGTACTTTCAAGCGTTCTTGGAATGTATTTTTTCGTTTGTTAAATGTATATATGGTTATAATTGCATTTTTACTTTTTCTTCATGATGACAGTTTTCCTTTTTCGCATAATTATATGGTTCTAAGTTGCATTTCTTCCAGCATTCCGTGATGAAAACCAAAAAGCTGCAGATATCAGTTCATTTGAGAACGGCAGTGCCTCTCCACTAGTTCCTGTCAGTTCAAGCCTATCTGTTTTTGCTGGTAGTACATCTCTCGCATCTGATAATGGTAGTGATACTGCTTACGAAACTTCTGAGATTGGAACACCTAGCCTTGGAAGGGATAATAGTTCGGAAATTGGTACGGATGATCTGTCATTGGATGAAGATTTGACCAGTCCAATAGAAAAGCTTGTGAAATTTGGCATGTCGAATATTGATGAAGGCTTGTTCATGGGCCATGCTCTTTTAGAGCAGCTTGAGGGTTTACCTAAGCATAAACTTCATTCCAGTGAGATCAATGGTGTTATAGGGTATAACTATAAAGAAAATGGTGATGCTTCTAAAGCTGCTCATCTTTCTGACAAGAAAATAGAACTTTTGTCCGAATCAAAGCAAGGTATCATGGATCATCATGTATTAAAGCTCTCCACAGAAAGTGTTGAAGGCGACATTAGTTCTTTCAAAGGTAATGGATTGACCAATGTACCCTTCCAAAGTTCTTTTATGGAGGCCTCCCTGAACCATTTTGGGACTAGTGATAGCGACATACCTAGGGCAGAGGAAGCTCATGGAAATAGAAAATCTCAGACAAGTGAAGCACAATTAGTTCTTCCACTGGATCAATGCCGCAAAATGAACGTGGTTCTTACGACCATGCAACGAAGACTGGTCACTGCTAAAACAGACATGGAAGACCTTATATCAAGAGCAAATCAAGAAACAGCAGTGAAAGATTATCTTGCGACAAAGGTAAAGCAAGGTTCTATTTGTATTCCTCGTCTAGACAGAACTCTTATTAATGTAAAGTTGAACCTTTGACAACTTTCGCTCTAATTTTGACATGTGGCCTTATAGTCTTTTGGCAAGTGTCCGTGTAGTCTTTGACATGTGTTACTATAAATTTAGCAATCAAAGTAATTTAAATTTAAAACATTGTCTCTTCATATAAATATATACACAGATCTAATCTCCTAACATGAATTTAGCAATAAAAATCTAGAAAATAATCTATTAAAAAACAAATTTCCCTATCTAACAGGGTTCTAATTAATCTCACAAATATAACACACTAGGATTCCTAGGCAAGGGCTATTTGCTCGCACTATTAGAAATCAAATATTACAATCTAATAGACTTCCCTTTGTTTCTTTTCACTTTGAGATATAAAAATTTTATTTTAAACAATACAATGATGAAGATACATTTTTTAGGTAGTATTTTCATATTAAGCATATAATTAATAATGTCGACTGATTTTAAAGATATAAACTGCTTTAAAGCCGTCTCTGTAAAATGTGGCATTACATCTCTTATAGGTAGGGGATTGTAATATATAAATTTCCATTGCGTTACAAAAACCATATTTGTTAGAGAAAAAGAATATACAATTTGTAATAATTTATTTTACTCTTTCTGTATTTGATTAAAAAAATTTGTGAAAATTTATTTTATTCTTCTATTATTGATTTTTTAATTATTGCTTTAGGTGAAATGTCATAATGATTTTTCTAGCAAAAGTACAAGCAAATATCTACAGTAATTGATTTTCTTTCTGTACTCCTAATCAAAACATACCTTCACCAAACTTTTAACCGCACTTGCAATGCATGGGTTTAAAGCTAGTATTATCTAAAACTAATTCGTTGGAATGACTGAGCAGTTTTCTTGTCCATTGATGCTAAATTTTGCTTTGTAATGCATTGCATATTTCTGAAAACGACACTCTTTGCATCGATTGTGTTACTAGGCATGTCTAATGGGGCATGTAAAACCTATTGTGTCTGCTATTGTTTTGGAGAAGTGAACCCCGTGCTTCTTGTAGAGTTTTGCTTTGGTACAAATGCCAGTTCTTGGATGTTATGCTCTTTGTTGCAATGGTGCTTCTTTATGTTGTTGCAATGATCACCGTAGTCTACATTGTAATTGTTGCTGTGGAAGTAATAGAGTAAAAAAAATTGGTGTGGGCTTCAAAGAAGTGCATGCCACTTTCATGTTGCTGTGACTAGGATGACAGACAATATGCTGTTGTAAAAGCTTTGACGTTGTTTATGAGTCTGTTTACTGGGCACATCGAGTAGGAACTTTGATGGTACTTGTGGTACCTTAATCCATTTTTTCATGCTTATTTGTGGACTAACCCGGTGTAATCTTGTTTCCTTTGGTTGTAACTGTCTTTTTTGTGGTTGCATCAGCACAGGTCAAGGATTTAGAAGTTGAACTTGAAACCACCATGCAGAAAAGTAAAGAAAACCTTCAGCAAGCAATTTTGCTCGAAAGGGAGAGAGTTACTCAGATGCAGTGGAACATGGAGGAACTTCGCCGGAAGTCATTGGAAATGGAGTTACAATTAAAATCCAAGCAGGTTTTGTGTCGTATCATTTAATCAATAGTTTTCTGGGTTCTTTATGCCTTAAATACGAGGGGCTTGTCGAAATTTCTAGGTTGAAGAGTTACACGATGAATCAACCACTGTTTCATCAAAAGAAGAAAGTAGTGTGCAGCAAGAGTTGGATGACACCAAAAAGCTGCTTGCAGACTTGTTAAAGCAGCATCAAGAGCTGCAAATTAGATCAAAAGCAGATATTAAAGTTCTCAGTAAAGAAGTTAAAAGTCTCAGAAGTTCTCAAGCAGAACTACAGAAAGAGCTTATTCAATCACGGAAGGAAAATTTTGAAGCAGAGGTACTTGACAGTTAATTTTCTACTTTCTCATTACGAATTATGTGCAGTGAAGGCTGGGGAATGCAATCTAGAACTTAGCTATCTTTTATTCCAATCTAGATATGCCCAAGTATTCGCTATATAATATAGCTTTTATTTTGCAGTACTCTTTAGGAATCCACGAGTATTAACTGTAGTCTGTCATATACTAATTTTATTCCAAGTTCTATGAACTTCTCTGTGTATGTTACTTAGCAAAACAGAATGGAAAATCAAAAATCTGATTTTTAATTCACATCCTGAATTCTTTTATCCTTTCCTTTTTTTTGGTGAAATAATGTGTCGTTATGTTCTAAACTAATTTAATTTGAACCTAACTTTTACTTAGCTTTAAATAGGTATTTTTAGGCTGAATTTCGTTAAAATTTTTCTTTTTTTTTCAGAAACTCCTTCATGTGGAAAAGCAGCGTGGGCAGCACACACACATTGCTAGGCAAAAACTGCTTCATGAATGTCAGATTCTTCATAAACAGCTTCAGGAGTGCAGCTCTAACTATCTCAAGGAATATGGAGACACAATAGTTGTTGATTCTTCATTTCTTTCAGATGTGCGTGATCTACTAATCACATCTGACAACCAAATTGACCTACTCCTTAGAGAGGTACCTTTCTCATCTTGTATTCCGGTCCATCTAAAATAGGGTTGCAAATGAGCCGAGCTAAGCCGAGCCCTGTTAGGCTCGGCTTGTTTGTTTAAAGAGTTTGCTTAGGGTCGCTTCGTTTACTTAATGAGCCCTATTTTTTGCCCAACCCGAGCCCGAGCCCGAGCCCGAGCCGAGCTCGAGCATGTTTATGAACAAGTTGGTTCTTTTAGATAAATAGATATTACTTGATATTTATCAATTAAATATTAAAATAACTACCACTATATTAAATCTCTTATAAAATTGTTAACTAATAACCACGTACTAGTAGATATATCCAATAATTATAATATCGTATAGTTTTTCCAACTCAATCATATAAATTTGAATTAGTAAAATTATTAAAATAATGCATCATTCAGGTTATCTAACAATTTTTCTTAATTTATTATATTTGTTATGAATTATACGGGTTTATATATGTAAGATAACACTTTTATATAAATAATATATATGTACAAATATATGAATCAGATGGACCCAAACCCTTAATGAGCCAAGTCGAAGGTTATTCAAATTAGACTTTTTATCTAATAAATCATATTTTATTATTAAAGTTCGACTTATTTATAAAATAAATGTGTCTGAATTAGCTTGCATAACAACCTTGATCATTTGCATCTACAGGGGAGAGCAGCCTCTGGCCAATAGAATTCCCATACAACTAGACCAATAGAAATTAGCAATATGGAATAACTTTCATATACATTTTTCTTCTTTTCTTGCAGTTAAAGTTAGAATGCAACGTGCTTTGTTGGAAATGGAATCCACAATTTATTTACATAACAAATGCTTTCTGATTTTTAAGTAATGGTAAAATATAGTCTCGTTTCAATTTACTTTTATCATCTCATTTGTTTCAATTTATCGGTATTTTTTTTATTTTTTAGTTAATTTTAGTCAATAACTAACACCGTTAACTATTTGAACAAAAGATGCATTTTTAGATTAATAAATGGTCGAGTTCAAATTTTTTTTTTAAATACGATTGAAATAAATAATGGGTTTTTTAGAAATTTTTAGGAAAAAAAAATTATGGCATCAAAAAATTTATTTTCAAGTTTTAAAGTTATATAATTACAAAAGTTTCAATAAAATGAGTAAAATTATAAAAAGTTATGGGAAAATATTAAAAATTTATAAAATAATATTTGAGAATTGAGACATGCTCGATGTTATTCCACTTCAAGAATGACTATTTCATAATAAATAATGGTATTAGCTATTGGATTAAATTGACTAACGGAAAAAAAAGAAAAAAAAAAGAGATTTCTGGTAAATTAAAACAAGTGAAATGCTATGTGATAAATTGAGGCAAGACTAAAAGAATCGGAGGTAAAATGAATTTTACCCTTTATATTATATCCATATTAAAGCAATTTAGGATTTTCAATTTGCGGAAAAACTATAAAAGGGAACAAGTATTTTACTTTTTTAAATTATGGAGACCATTATGGGAATTGAAACTATGAGTACCATATATAATATCTTTTGAAATTATGGACACTAGTAACATAATTCACCAAAGACTTTATTTCTTGGGGGGCTAATTTAAATGATATATTAATATTTAACTAAATTATCATATAAAGAATGCATATTTAGAAATTCCAAGTGTGTCGGGCAGGGACGAAGTCTGAATTTCCACTCACGTTGAGCAGAATTTATTAATTGTTATAAGTTATATTATTTTTCTCATAATTTATCAAAAAAATATGAAAGTAAAAGAGTTAACGCATATTTATTTCTCTATATAGCGAGATTCAAATTAATGGATGACCGATTTTCTTAATTATTTATTTATAATGATAAATTAGTTATAGAAAATCATTACAAATATATTTTTTCAAATTTCTATTTTTTATTAAATTAAAGAAAAAGATTGAAAAATAGATATTTTTCTTCACAACTTGTTAAGTATTAGAACCAATTAAGAATACAATGATATCCCCATTCATATATAATGTTAATAATTATAATGTTACTATTTTGTTTGACATTAGAAAAATTTGTAATTATTAATAACTAATATTAAATATTTGTTATAATTTTTTTTTTTATCAATAGCCCACATTTTATGAAAATAAACCAAGCCCATAATATTTTTAACTACCAAAAAAGTAAAACAAAACCTAAAGATGAGGTTTGAACCCTAGTGCTAAAAGTTAGTAGAGCAAAACTAATCAATTGGGCTACAAGGCTACATTATAATATGTGATATATATAAAAATTAATATAACTAAAATCAAACTGGGCATTTTCCCCCCTTGCTCCCCCTGCCTCCGTCCCTGGTGTCGGGGGCTCGGGGCATCTCCCGGTAATTCTGCCTTGCTAATAATGTGGTTACATATGAGGGGTTAATATTACAACAATGCCGTTGCAATACGATTGAGTGTCAAAGTATTATATTCAATTAATGTCCAAGAATATAGCCGACTTTTGCAGGAGAATCAAATTAGAATTAGTGCCAATTACTAAATGTGTTTCCAAGTAAAAGGGAAGTACTAGAAAAAATATGGTATATTATTCTATTAAAAATTTCTATGCTCTGATAAATAAAAAACAATCCTTTATTGTTAGGAAAACGAGGAGAATAATCACTTCTTGTGCGAGACATGGCAAGTGAGACATGTAATAATAGTGGAAGTGAATGAAGACAACAATGAATGATGGGGGGTTGAAGTAGCATAAAATAAAATTTACACTAAAATATAAATTGCTAGTTCATACTAGAGATTGACCATAGGCACGTAGGTATAAATTTTCTGTGGGCGACTAAATCTATATGATAAAAAATATACATTGTAACTTTAATATTAAAATTATAAATTATAAATTTTTCATTAAAAATTTTAACCCCCAAAAAATATGAGGAGATTGTAGATCCCCGTGTAGGAAACTCACAAATCTGTAACTGACTGAACCATGGATATTACGTATACACGGGTAAATTTAGAGTTTGAATTTAGGGTGGATAACTCTATTATGATAATCTTTCATGTATATTGTTGGTTCAGCTCTGTGTTTATGCAATTAAATTATTAGTAGAAATTTATTCTTATCCCATTAAATTAGAAACACAAAATATTGAAATTAAATGATACCAAAATAATATATAAAACACCTACTTTATTTCTGGATACACAACGAATTCTGTAATTGAATATTAATGCCGGAAAAATTGGTTCCACCGACTTTGATATAAAACACTAGAATAATTTCGATTGAAATTCCGAACGAGAACATGGTTCTAACATATTTCCTTCAATCATATTTGTCCGCCACTCTCGTTTGTGATCTTCAATAGGTAAGTAACTCCAAAGATACAACGCCTAACCTTATACTAAAAAGAAGTTGATATTCAAGTAACCGTCAAAATTTTCGTAATATGGTATTATCTTGTGTCCCATCTAAAATTTAATACGATATTTCTATTCGAAAATAAGATAGGCGTGATAAGCTTATAAAAATTCATATTTGTGCTAATCCGAATTTTTTTTTTACATTTTTTTATATACTAGATGAATATCATGTAGTTGCACGTCGTACTTTAGCATAAGTTTTTACTTTCAGAAAAAAATATTATTTCTTCATATATAATGAAATACGTTATTTATTTACTCAGTTAAATCCTGATAATAATATTTGTGATTGAAATTTAGTATGATTTTACTTTTCTCATAACTTTATGAAAAAAATAATAAAAATTAGATCTTATTTACTCATTTGCTATTATAATTTAAATTATATTTTTAATTTTCTTCTAAATGATAGAAAAATCTTGTTATAATTCATAAAAGTACCCACTACACACAAAATTTGAAAGTTTAAAAATTAAAGTATTAAAAA
>MKEJ01030856.1:0-16248 GCA_001753735.1 Embelia ribes
GAGTATTTGGAGCAATATAATTTCAACTTAGAATATCATCCTAGTAAGGTCAATGATGTAGTCGATACCTTGATTCATAAGACTCATTGTATTATTGCATACCTTACTATGGATGACTGGGAAATGCTATGATGCTTAATGAGTTTGGATTAGATTTCGTCGAGGGGAAAGGTGAATCTACTTTGTTTACTATTGTTGCTCAACCAACTTTGATCACCTGAGTGATTGAGGCACAGAATAGCAATGAAGAATCGGAGGCTTATCAAGTTTACATTTTGAGCGAACAAAGTCTTGAACAGTAGAGTATGGTAGAGGATGGCTGTTTACATTTTCTGAATTGCTTGTTTGTTCCGATTTCTATTCAAAAAGAGGTTCTACGTAAATCACATCATTCTCATTTGGTTGTTCATCCAAGTGGCACCAAGATGTATCATGGCATTACAAGTTAATTCTAGTGGCCTAGTATGAAAAAAGATGTAGCTGAATTTGTATCACGGTGCCATACTTGACAACAAGTAAAGGCGGAACATAAGCATCCTGTAGGACTGCTTCAGCCATTGCCAATCCCTGAGTGGAAGTGGGAGCAGATAACCATTGATTTCATTGTTTGTTTACCGAGATCGAGACAGGGAAATAACATAATTTGGGTGATTGCCGATCGTATAATGAAATCCACACATTTTCTGTTGATTCGTACAACCGATTCAGTTGGGAAACTGTGTCGGAAGTATATCGATAAGGTTGTTCATTTTCACGGAGTTCCGATGTTGATTGTTTCAGGCCATGATACTCGTTTTATCTCTCGTTATTGGTCTGGTCTCCAAGTGGCATTAGGGACAAAACTTTCTTTGAGTATAACCTTTCATCCGCAGACAAATGGCCAATCTGAGCGAACTATTTAGACCTTGGAGTATATGTTGAAGGCTTGTGTACTCGATTTCGGAAGTGCTTGAGAGAATCATATTAGTCTTATTGAATTCACATACAATAGCAACTTTCATTCAAGTATCGGGATGGCTCCTTTCGAGGCCTTATATGGTCATCCTTATTGTTCTCCAATTTATTGGGCAGAGGTAAGAGAGAAAGCATTATTGGGCCCTGAGTTAGTTCAGAAGACAACTCAGGATGTTCATTTAATCAAGCCATGTTTGGAGATGGCTCGGAGTAGGCATAAAAGTTATGCCGATCATCATCGACATCCATTGGCTTTCATAGTTGGCGAGTACATATTTTTGAAAGTTTCCCTTCGAAAAGGAATTATGCGTTTCGGGAAGGAAGGAAAACTTTCTCCACATTTCATTGGTTTGTTTCTTATTCTGGAGGCAGTAGGTGATGTCACATATCGTCTTGCGTTACCGCTACAGTTATTAGGGGTTCATCCTGTATTCCATGCATCTATGCTTTAGAAGTAGATACGGGATCCATAGCACGCTATCAATTTTGACAATCTTCATGTAGAAGAAGATGCCTCCTATAAGGTTTATCCAATTTCTATATTAGATTCGAAAGAGAAGGCTTTTCGTGGGAGTTTAATTTGATTGGTTAAGGTGTTGTGGAAGCACCATCATAGTGAGGAGGCTACCTTGGAACGTAAGAAGGATATTTGAGAAAAGTATGCAAAGTTATTTGTTAAAACGGGTACGTTTTGCTTCTTTCATTATTTGTTTTAATTTCGGGGATGAAATGTCCTAACAAGGGGAGGATGTAGAGTCCCAAAAATCCTGAGCGATTTTTTTTCAAAAATGAATGATACTATTAAATGTGATTTAATGATATTGTTTGTTTAATTCGGTGACTTTTTATTACTTGTATAGTTATTTCGTAGAGCAATATTGAACCAGGTTTGGAGTTGTATATAACACTTGGAAAAGCCACACTTTTGTTTGCTAAGTATTTACCGGCCAAATTAGAAGGGAAAGAAATAAAAACAAAATGGTTCCAACCAAAGTTTCAAGCTTCTCGACTTGATTTCATCAACTTCGGAAGCTTAGTTGTTAATATAAAGATGATTTTCATGAACCTTGATATGAGTTCTACGTTTCTAGGTAAGTCTTGTTGTCTATATCGTTCATTTATGAAACTTCGATTATGTGCCGTGTCGATAAGTTGAAATAAACTTGTCGATCTTGTTCTTAACATCGTTTGGTTCATCTTTAATTCTAGATTTATTTTGTTCCGATCACCAGAGCTAGATCAAAACTCGAGCTCAAGTTGGACGAGTTCTCGATTTTTCTCGAGATTTTAATTCGGTATTTCGAGGTAAAAATTTTCTTGTACTAATTGATTTTAATTAATTGTATAAATTCATTAGAGGAGTTTTGAGTGTTCAAGCCTTTAAACAACTTATTTTCGGATCAAAAAGTTGCATTTCAGAGGTGCGAAGCTTAGACCTGATCGGATGGCTTGGATCGGTCCAGCTAGGTTCTATGTTGTTCTGTTTTCCAGGCTTTACTGGACCAGACCAAGGGTCTAGATCTGGTTTGGAACTTGGTTGCACTTATAGACCGGTTCGAGTCTCGTTCAACAATTATTTTTAAGTATTATTCAACCTTATTTGAATCCAATTCTTTTAGGAATCAATTTATAATCTTATAATCTATCAAACCTATTTTCTTTTAGTTAGGTTTGAATCGAATTTGATGTTTGGAAGTGTTCAAGTTAGCTTTCAAGTTGGAGTTGGGCATTGGTTCGGGAGTAATTGAAGTTGATTTTTGGGGTTATTTGGAGATTTTTGTATAAGGTACAGGCGAATTATAAACTCTAATATGGACTTGACACTATGTCGTATAGTGACACATATATAACATGTATTGTTTGTCATAAAAATTTCATATAATATCATATAAATTATATACTAATTCTTATTCGGAGGCATTGATTACTTAACGCAATTATAGTTGTGTTTTACTTAGCATTTTATGTGGCAGTTAATGAATTATGCTTTGTTCATTACATTATGGAAGTTTTATGTAGCATGTTATTCTATTTGACATTCATGTTTTCAAATGAAAATTTTTGGAGGAAACATTTCGGAGGAAAACCATGTTTTTTTAAAGCATTATCATCAAACTTGGTTCATATTTTGGAGGTACATTTTGGAGGTACATTTGGAGGATAATCCGAGACCAAGAAGGGTCCTAATTGGTTTTATAAAAATAATTCGTGGCCAAGTAGGGTCGTTAATTTTATCAAAATGTTATTTTAAAAGAAACATTTTCGGAGGTTTTAAGAAAAATATACTCATTCACATATGAGTTGTGTCTTTTTGCTTTATTTTCGGGTTTACAGTATCGAATTTTATCTTTTAAAAATGATGATTTTAACCTTTCGGGGAGTTGAGGAATTAAGCTTAAGGGCTTTAACCCCTACCATGAGAGTCGAAAAATCTACGCAAGAAGAGAACTTCGATCACTTTAGACATTAGTGCACCTTATAATTGGGCCTATGATTCACGTCGCACAAGATGCGTCAATTGTAGGCGATGCCTAATATCAAAATTAATTGAGAGATTTGGAGGTGGTAAAATTCTAGCCCCAACGTTTTTGTTTAGTATGTCGGAGGTTTCATACTTTATATTTACAGCATTGCACTTGTTTTTATATTGTTCATGTATACTAGTAGTGTATCTTGCTTATAACTGTTGTATATACTACATAGTATCTTTTACATATTTTAATTTATGATTTGACATGTGTATATGTTTTCTATACTATTGTCCTAATATATATTACAGGTCCGGAGTCGGATACAGGGCATACTTAGATAGTTATGACGGCATGGAGGACACGCATATTTTATTGTACATATGTTGCATAGATGATGATGCCTTATGTAGACGAGGTTTGGAGGTGGTAAAATTTTCTTTTTTCTTAGACTTTTGTACAAGCTTATAGCATGATGTCCTATTTAGCGGACTCGGTAGTCTACTATAGCTGGCTTTGTATATTCTTTTGTTACAACTATGTAGTATGTTGTGGATTGTTGTATCTACTTTTGATGTATATATATTACAGCCGTGTTTGCTTGTTGTAAGTTAGAATGGGTAGATGTGCTTTTGTTTTTATCTTGTGTCCCCGGGTTTATAGGGATTTGGGGCGCAACAAAACGTCAAAGTCAAATATATATAATCCAAAATTATAAAATCTCTATAAATTCATAAATGCTAAAATAATCATAAAGTACTCAGAGTTTACAATTTATTACACTAAAAAATAATAAATTTCAAAAAGAAATTAACTAAATGTCTGTCTCAAAATGGCTTACAACTCAATAGAAACAAATTACGTAGCATAAACAAATTTCAAAACAACTATGGATCTATGAGTAAGCTCCAGTCTCCAAATGCAAACTATACTCTATAAACTGTAAGTCATCGTGGATTTACCTACAAAATCTGCGGGGACTCAGATTTATACATATAACAAATATGTACGAATATACTCTAATAAACCCGGTTATTAAAGTTGCAAGCAAGTTTTCTACATGGATTCATATGTAATGCAATGCACCATGTACACATTTTAGCTATTTTTGAAATCATTAACATGTCAGTGCGTCATCTCCCATATTCTAGTTCTTTACATTGCGTCATAATCTTTATAGCATCATAGCTCATATGCATCAAACAATTCTAACATATCATTACCATCCTCAAACATGGGAACGATAAACATATCATACCACATCGAGCCCTAGTCTTTTTGACTAGGTGGCAATACCATCTTGATCATCGGGAAATCAATATATTAAATCAATAGTCAAGCTATCTCGACTAGGCACTCAAAGAGTAGTGGTATGGCCATACCCGCACTCCAACCATGTATGGGTGTATGTCTACGAACAAAATATAATAACAATATATTATATGTTACAAAGTGACGTAGTCCTGCCATACGTAAAAAAAACCATATAACGACATAATACTTTATCATATTATATCATAGCCCGTGTCAAAATTATCTTTTTGTTATTTCTAAAGATCCTTTATTTACATGTCTGGTCATTTTTGTTCAGGTCACCTAACATGTATCGTGCAAAGTCATGCTTATGTTGTAATACCCTGAATGTTTCACGTTTTATCCTTACCAATCGACTTATTTGAGTGAACAGTCGACTGCTCAACCAGTTGACTGATTTAGTAAATCAATCAACTGATTCAAGAGGTACTTTTTTTAAAATGCGCTACTTGTCCAAACAGGTGGCAAACTCTAAGGTTACACCCTATAGAGGTATTATTCCAACTTCATATAGATATAATCTCAGAAAATTTGTGAGAAGGGAGCCTTGTAGATAGAAAGTAGAAAGAAAAATGAGAATTTGAAGCAAATTTGAGAAATTTTGCCCAAGTTCAATCCCTATTTGCATATAATAGATGATATAAAACATATTTTGGCTCCCATACAGATAATAAACCTCTGCCCTTTCAAGTTTGTTTATAAATTTCCAAAGAATAATGATCTTAAGGACATAAATAAGTCATATTTTGGCGTTTTCTCGAAAATTCATGACAAACAAATTGTGTTTCATCAAAATTTCCTCAATTCCTTCGTAACCCAGCTCTGCATATGGCCCATATGGCCTTTGAAGCATTTCGTGATTGATGACTTTACATTTAAAACCATTTCGAGCTATAAATAGTAATTTGTTACATTGAGAATGGGGCTATCAGTCGACTGATATGCCCTACTCAAGATGAAAAAGTGAATTTTTGGTGAAGCTCATCGTTTCACTCGACAATTAAACCATGCTTGTGTTTAAGATAATGTTTAAAGCCTTATACCTGTAGGAACTTATTAGTAGAATCCGATTTTAAAACACTATTTTTTTTTAGAAAATATAGCAATCAGTCGACTGATAGATAAATCAATTGACTAATAAAGACGAACCGATTCTAAATAAGGTTGTCTACATGTCATTTCAGCGTTAAACCAGCCTCGAGCTCAAGAATTGGGAGCATTTGTTAATTCAACAGCAAACCTGCGTAACTTTTAGGGAGAAATAGATGTAAAGCTTGTGAATCAATGTTAAATATAGCAGGTATGGGTTAGTTATGGGTAGTAGGCCCTACGATAATTAATGTATATTATATATATGCTATCGTGTGTTGGTGTGCAGATTAGCGAGGCGCATTGATATGCTTTGACGTGCTCATTTGTGTCCCCTATATGTGAATAAGAAATTGCATGATGATAAATATGTTTGCCATAAGTAAATGGCAAATCTGCGACGTATATGGCATGGTGATATGTATGTGAGTCAGTAATATTTGTTGGCAAATATGAGGTGACATTTTTGAAAAGATGTGACACTTTTGAGGAGCACTCATACGAAAATATTTATGCATAAAGCCTTGGGGAATGTGTTCTTGGGTCAGCGTGACGTATTTTCCGAGCATAATATTATACCCAGGATATGTGTCTAGTGGATATATGTTTGGAATTAAATGTATGGACACTGTGACGAATTAGGCATTATATGTATTCTGTAGTGATATGTGACTTTTTTTGTTATATTTTAATTAACATATGGAATATTGTTCGTTAGCTAATATGGTCAAGGCATCAGACGAGGCGGTTCCCTCTTGGAGTCTAAGTTGCATTTTAAATTGGTAGTTATCTATATGTAATCTATATGCAACATTAATCTATATGTTAATTTCCCAAAAATATTAATTTATATGTTTTGTAAACACTCAAGCCATTTTTGTCAAACGTTTTTTCTAAATCTCAAGGCTCGTGTGTTTGTAAAACTCCATGTTTGTATAATTACTTTGGTGTTTATCATGAAGCATTACTCATGGTGAAAAGTTGGCATTGTAGGCAATTTTAGATTAAAATCTAGAGTCACAATATAACATATTTTTTAAAATCTTACGTGCCTAGAATTCTCGGATTTAAGGGGGCATAACATATGCACATGACCTAAAAACCTTGTGAAACCCCACCTAAATTTGTAGTTAGACTGTGATAGGCTATGAATTGGAGACGCTAACGGCTCAATTGCTCCCAAAATTACTACCTAAGCCGAAATTCTTTTTAGAGAGAGACTTTTGTGATTTGCGAATTAAACTCGTGTATTATATATACATAGGTGTATGTGTATGAGTTTGAGTAAAAGTAGGATTGAATTTGTTATAATTTCGAATTTTGAGGATTTGATGCTCTTATCCCCGTAACTGTGTGAGAGAGGTCTCAGATTGGGGAGAAGAGAGAGAGTATTAGGTAATTTCACAATTACTCCACTGGTTTCCAATTTTAAACACCTATTTCCCATAATCATCTAATTTAGTCCTTGAGTTTTTAATTCCAAGCACATAAGTCCTAGATTTTATATTTGGGTTATTACAATACATCAAAGTATGAAAATTAATTCTGCAAAAATGAGTGGAGAACTTGGCTTTTATGATCTTTAATTTTCTTCTTTTTTGGTCATCTCACATTTATGAGGAGAAAAGAGAATGAGGTCAAGTGAGAGAAGGTTAAGTAATATGGTAAATTATTAGCGAAAGATATTTAACTCGCCCGAGTGCGTATTTATGCTAATTTATGATAGTTTGCTAATCAACTGCTCTACTTCATTTGATCTAATTAGAATATTATATGTGTGTTGCATATTTCTCGTTATAGTTAGAAAAAGTGGATCTATCTCATCACTGTATTCACTTTACATTTTAATACATAAAAAAGGGCAGCGAGACGAGAAATAGCTTCTTTTAACTAAAATTTACTTTTCCACAAAATATTAGTCATTTTTGTATATCATTCATGTTCATATATGGTAACTTTGATTAAGTCATGTTTGTATATCATTCATGTTCATATATGGTAACTTTGATAATTCCTCTGAATTAATCAATTTTACAAGAATAATTATAAATAAATCTGCACGACGAAAGATAAAGATATAAAAAACAATAAGAAAAAAGTTGCATATAAATATAACAATATTTAATAAAATTATTTATTACCAGCTAAAATAAACATGGAAAATATAATAATATTGGGAGTCATTAAATAACAAAAATGTAAATCATTCTCACAAAATTTTGGTCCAAAATACCTTTTACTTAATAGAACACTGGAATTCATAATAGCAGAATATATGCAAATTAGTTTCATAAAGGAAGGTAGTTGTATAGAGTATTAAGTGTGGCTATTTTTCTTACTTTCTTAATAGAAGAGCCATTGATTTATTTTTTATGTTTCAACTTGTAACTCTTATCCTCGTTATAACAAAAAAGCAATTGCCATCACTATCATTTTAACATTAATATCGCAAAAGCCTTATGAAAATTTAAAACTTATGGATACAAAGTAAACAAGGCACTTAGAAAAATCATCATTAATTATATAATAGCATAAATAAATAAAAATATGTGTAACACGATCCTTGTTGACCTAGAAAACAATTATGACATTGTCAATCTCCGATTTCTATAATTTCTTATGATTAACTTAAAGGCAAATCCAAGATTAATATTTTTTTTTCCATGCATGCTCAAAAAACAGGAGTCTACAAATAAATTATCACTGTTTTTTAGGATATTGAAAAAAAAAATCCAGAAAATAATTATATGCATGTAGTAAAAAAAAATAATAATACTTATATATGGGTCACTAGACTTTAATTGAAAAAAATTTTGGACTTCAAATACAATTTTTAATATTAATTTATGATATTTTATTAGTGGAGAAATGTAATTAATGCCATAATGACATTGTATTTAATAAATTATTTATTTATCCATTTTGGCTCTTAAGTGGATTAGAAATTAACGTAGCTTTATGCCTCGTTAAATGGTATTTTTGGAATAAAAAAAATTATAGCCTTCAGACTTTTAGAGTGATGTTAAATTATGAAAAAATGAGGAAACTTCTTCCAAATAATTTATGAAATTCAACATTTGAAATAGTTTATTTTTCCCTTTTCAAACCTAATGGGTTTGTGTAAAATGAGTAAAATAGAAGTTTTGCTATCTTGTGTCTGAGACTGAGGAGAGAGAACGTTTAAGGATCACCACTTTTAAGACAGCAATAATTTTGTTTCCATTTTATTCTCTGCGATTTTTGGGATTGACCAATACGAGCTTCATTTTGTTACTTCTTATATCTCATCTGTAACGTATGGCCACTAATTTTATTTTATTTTATTTTTGTCTCTGTGTGATTATCTTTCAACTTTAAAATTACCAAAAAATAGAAATGAAAACAGCAAAAACAAACTTGGACATAAACTCTAGTTTTATTTGGTAACAGTTTTCAATTAAAAAAAATAGTATTTTACAGGCTGTGAAAAAATTGAATGTATCTAATTTAAAAGTTCTAACTTTTTGGGACCTAAAAAAACAAAAAAAAACAGAGGCATATCAAGAAAAAACAAAATTTGAACATAAAAGTTCAACCTAACATACTATTGAACTTTTAGAGCCCAATTTCCATATCCACTAGAAAAAGAAAGATGAAGCCCAAATATGTAGGCTTCATAGTTTGCTTCTAATGCATATTCAAATAAATTGAAAATACCGAACACAGTAACAATTGAAATTGGTAAATTAATTTAAATTGGTTAGCAGAACCAGGAAACATATTTATGATTCTTATGAGTTATTTCCTAAAAATATTACTCCATGTGTTTACAAATAATGATTTGTATTTTTATTTTGGACTTCTAAGAAAAATGTTTTTTCTATTTTGGTATTATTCAATCGCTATAAAATCAAATGCAATAGAAAATTTTATTTTCTCATAATATTTATGAATAATAATACAACAAATATTTATAGGGATATATTTGATTTTTATATTGAATTCAAAATTTGAATATATGTATTTTTATTGCATTTAAAACTTTGTACCGAGTGCTCGTGGACGAAGGGTGTAATATTGAAAATGTAATATTTATATCTAAATTCTAAGCTTTGACCAACGGGATAAAAATTTTGAGTTATGGGCGGTTTTAGTCACCGGTATTGTGTATATATCTTGATCTATCTTATTATTTTTGGAATTGATTTTTGGAATTGGTGTGTTTATTGCGTACGTAGTGCTGCAAAAATACGTAAACATCAAATTTTTTTGTATTCTGTTTTTGTAGAGTTAGCACCCGTATTTGATTTAAGTTTTTGATATATGTTTGCATCTAATAAATAATTATATGCCAAGGACAATTTCATTTGGTTGGCTATTTTCACCACCTAAATTATAATCTTCATACCCCAAATTTAAGTTTAAATTGGAGGTTGAGATAAAGAATATCCACTCCATATCTAAATATGATCCTATGAATTTACCAATAGCGCCTAATTTAAAATTTTTCATTTGATATCTTATTTCTTAATTAATTTTTTTTTTCATGCAGCTTTGACTATCCGTATAAAAAATTTATGACCTTCAGTCCCTTTAAAATTATATGTATGACATTCAGCAAACCTCATATTTAATCCTTCTTCCGCATCTGCCATAAACTTAAACATATAATTATTACATTTTAATTCAGTTTCATATTGGCTATTCAATTTCTATTAACGTGTGTAGATCCTAATAACTTTAAAGGTGCCTACCATTGAAAACAATAAATTTTAATGGACTAAGCAGTTTAAATGAAAAGAGACGATTTAATATAATTAGCATAATGTTAGAATTATAATTTACTTGTATGATTGTTTTTACTTTTATTTATTCGTAGTCTCTTTGTACAATTATATATATGACTCATGTATTCTCTCATAATTAAATAATAATATTATATAATTAGGTTTATATTTAACATGGTATCAAAGCCTACAGTCTTATCCTAAATTAATTTTAAAAATAAAAATAAAAAATCCAGCAGCTGTTAATTTCGGCCGCCGTTGATCTCTCCCGCACTGCCTTGTCGTGTTGTTGATCTAAGCCGTGCCTCGGTTCCCTTTGGTAAACCCTTATCCCCACTCACCGACCGTCGTTAACCCTGATTTTAACGGCCATTGTTTCCAAAGGCTTATTTCTCCTTGAGTTAGCCCTTATTTAGAACCCTAAAATTATTAGAGCCGCCTCTCCGACCAATCACCAACGTCCATCACCAGCGCCCATCGCCAGTCCTTCAACCTCAATTACCACCGTAATCACCACCGTTGCCCAACACCAAACAACTACCAATTGCACTAAGATCCAGTCATCCCCACCGTCGCCGATCGCTACCTCCTGTGCAGACGTCATCTCTTCAAGACAGTTCCACAAGGACACACATTGGAGTGGCTGAGTGTCACAATGGCCTATATTACTTTCGACCTATACCTAACCCAGTTGCTCCAGCATGTCAAGATACCTCCCCTTATGAGCTCTGGCATCATCGATTAGGTCATCCCTCTAAATTAGGACCTCCTAAATTTGTTTCTTTGCCAATTAATATTCTTCTTTGTTATAAATGAGGAAAAAACCCTCGAACTAGTTTTACATCTTTATCAATTATGAATACTTTTATTTTTAATTACATTTATATACACATTTGGGGTGGATATTCCTTTTGTTCATATGATGGCTTGCAATATTTTGTGGCTATTGTGGATGAATATTTGTGTCTTACTTTGGTTTTCTTAATGAGTCACAAATCTGATAATGTTTCTTATCTTAAATTTTTTTTATGGCCTGTACTCATTTAATGTTGTTATTTGTCATATACACACTGATAATGGTCCTAATTTTAAACATGAAATGCAAAATTTTTTTGATGATCAGGGAGTGTTACTAGAATCTACTTGTAATAACACACCACAACAAAATGAAGTGGTTGAACATAAGCACAAATACATCTTGAATATGCCTCGTTGTTTTTATTTTAATGCTAATTTGCTCATTTCATTTTGGGGTGAATATGTCCTCATTGCAGTTCACCTAATAAATTCCATGCTATCAAATAACTTGCATGGTGAGACGCCTTTTTACAAATTTTTAAATATGAGCCTATCTATAATCACCTATGCATGTTTGGTTGCATTTGCTATGTCCAAATACTAAAGATTGGTAGGGATAAATTTCAACCCCGGACTACAAAATGTATTTTCTTGGGCTATTTGCCTACTCATAAAGTTTATTGTGTTTACGATTTGGAAAAGAATTTTTTTTTAATATCATTTTTCATAAAAATGGTTTCCCTTATCGTGCGCATCCATCGCCTATTACAACTACCTCACTTTTTTAAACCCCTTGCTAACCCTTCACAGCCTTACCTATATATTGACCTCCTAACCATTACCCACCATGGACAAATCATTACACCACTCAATATACCAACTAGCCCACATGTATGTACTCATACCATACCCTTTACCACCCTTCTTATTGTGGCCACCTCCCCGATCTTTCTACAGCTCTGGTAGTGCCTTCATCTGGCTTGGCTGGGGCTGACCTTGCTTCGGCAATGGCTTAGCCCCCTTTGGCCGGTACTACTATACCCGAGGCCCGTCCTACGCCAGCCCAACCACCCGAGGCTCATCTTACTTCGACTCAACCATTTATGTGCCCTCTAAACATACCATCAACCGACCTGGCCACCTTACTAATTTTGATTGCCCTGACCTTTTTTCCAACTCGAGCACACTCACCGTTCTTCCATTTGCAACTGCTAGTATGGTATATCCTATTTATAATTTTCTTTTCTTATTCCTGTTTCTCTCCTTCTCATATTTCTTTGCTTAAGCCATATTTATGATCCTACTATCTATAGTCCCATTGTGCT
Organism: Embelia ribes; assembly: GCA_001753735.1. Taxonomy (NCBI): domain Eukaryota; kingdom Viridiplantae; phylum Streptophyta; class Magnoliopsida; order Ericales; family Primulaceae; genus Embelia; species Embelia ribes. The sequence continues at coordinate 12,715 of MKEJ01030856.1, forward strand.
ACATTTCCATTGGTAGGAGACCATAGAAACCGAGCTTTGTGCCCTTGAAGCTAATCGGACTTGGACATCGGTACCTTTACCCCTGAGTAAGAACCCAATTGATTGTAAGTAGGTCTTACTGATCAAGTTACATGTTGATGGCTCCGTCGAATGGTATAAGCTCGTTTAGTAGTCAAAGGCTATACTTAGATTAAGAATCTTAATTTCCATGATACATTTGCATTCGTGGCCAAATTGGAAACTGCCCATTGTCTATTATCTATCGCGGCTATCTGTAATTAGGATTTACACTAGCTTGATGTTAGTAATGCTTTCTTATATGGTGATCTTCACGAGGAGGTTTATCTGACATTGCCACTTGGGCTTTTGCGACAAAGGGAGTATCGAGTTTGCAGTCTTCATAAGTCTCTTTATGGCCTCAAGTAGGCATCGTGCCAATGGTATTCCAAACTATCCTCTGTATTAATTTTAGCTAGGTTATCGCCAATATCAGTCAGATCATTCTTTTTTTTACATGTGTTATTGGCTCTTCTTTTACTGCTATACTATTTTTATGTTGATGATATTATTATTGTGGGTAACGACTCGAAGAGTATTGTGGCTATTAAGTATTTTTTGGCAAATCACTTCCTCATTAAAGATTTTGGAAAGCTGAAGCATTTTCTGAGTTTAGAGGTTGTATGTGCTTCTGATGGTATTTCCTCTCTTAGCATAAATATGCCCTCGACATTCTTACTAACTCTGGATATTTGGGTGCTCGGTCCTTTGCTTTTCCAATGGAGCAAAACTTGCATTCGTCCTAATGATGGCATGCCTCTTTCGGACCTGGGCATTTACTGTCACCTTATCGATCTCCTTATTTACTTGACAATTACTTTCCTTTGCAGTCAACTATCTTAGTCAGTTCATGTAGCGACCTAGTAATATTCACTTTTAGTTAGTTTATTGGCTTCTACGTTACATTAATGTTACTCCAAGACATGGTTTTTTCTTCTCATCGACTTGTAATCTATGGCTTGTTGCCTATACTGATTCAAATTGGGTTAGTTGTCATACTACGCTTGCTCTACTACATTTTTTTTTAAATATCACTTTGGGTACTGATCCTGCTTCTTGGTGCTTCAAGAAATAGGATGTCGTTTCTCATCTAGTGGTAAGGTTGAGTACCGTACTATGCCCACTACGAATTGCGAGCTTGTTTGACTCACTGCTCTTCTACGTGGTTTCAGTATTTCTTCTTCTCGACCTATTTAGATATACTGTGATAATCAGTCTACTATTCATATTGCACGGAATCCTATCTTCCACGAGCTCACAAAACACATTGAGATTAACTGTCACCTCGTGTATGACAAACTATTTGCCGGTCTTATTTCGCTTACATGTACTCTTGCAAACTCCTAACTTGCTTATATCTTCACCAAGCCTTTAGGACAGGATCTTCATTAGTATTTTTTGCACCAATTGGGCATTATGGATTTACATGCTCAAATTTTAAGGGGAGTATTGAGTTTGATATAGTCATGTAGCATATATATCGTGTATTATCTTATTGGGGGTAGTTGCAGTTATAATTATTTACCAATTTAATCCTCGAGAGTCTTGTATTTAAACTAACTTTGCACTCATTATTCCCTGAATGAAAACATTATTCCCTTTATTGTTTTGACAAGAGGAGCGGGACAAGCTAAATTGTTTCTAAGTTAAAAATAAAGATTGAGATTTAATAGAGACCGCATCAAAACATATTTAAGATTTATATATACTATTTTTATAAGAATTTTGGAGATCGAGATTGTGGTCACCTCTGGCCCCTTCTCGATGTACTAATGGATATCTAACGCAAAGGATTTCGACAGGATTTTTGTCAAATGTGAAAAATTTTCTGATAATTTATAAGTATCATTTAGATCATCCTCAATCGTATAGTTTTTAGAAACAAAAAAGGACCAAATTGGGAACACAATTTTTTATCGGCACGTTTGAAAAAATCATCTTACTAATTACACATGAAAATATTTTTGAATAATACTCGATCTTTAAAATTTGGGACAAAGAAAAGATAAGATGTTTTAAAAAGAAGATAGTTTTCCATTCTAATACGTATTAAATAAAAAAAATATTTAAATAAATATATTTTTTAGTTCTTAAATATAATGAGAATGAGGCATCATATCATAGCCATAAAAAAAATATAAAATAAATAAAAAATTGAAGCAGGAATCGTAATGAGAACAAGACAGATAATATGCACTTAAAAATACTCTTAAATGGGAACAAGAAGCGATGATATATCTTTTAATAAATAATATATAAATTATCTTCAAAATTAGTTATAAATACTCAACAAATATGATTTATAATTTTAGTAATACTATAAATATATTAGTATTAAATAAAAAAGTGATTTTATTTTTGCAAGTTTTTTAGTAGTAAAGAAACTCGTTAGAAGCAAGTTTCTGGTACAAAAATGGAAAACAAAAAGTTTTTGTTTGGAAATAATTTCGGAGAAAAAAAATTTCATACGGCCACTAAAGCATGAGAGTTATCATTGGTGCTCCGACTGATTAAATATTGTACAAAATTTAATGCAAAACGAGAGTAGTCACATTCCTTACAAATGAAAAGGCTTCTATCACGCTACATTTTCAATAATAGACATCATTCATGCATATTGTTTATTTTAGATTTTTGTCCAGTTTTTATGTCTTGTATCAATTTTAAAAGGTAAATTTTATTTTAATATTCACAAAATGATCAAGTAAATTTGAGTAATTTATGACAATCACTGGAATATCATCCAAAAATTTGTTTGGTTAGTTTTAAACGGTTATTCACTTACCGATTCCAAATTGATTAATTAATAATAAAAAATATATATTTTTTGAAAACGGGATAGAAATCAAACCCGTAAGCATCAGTTTTATAGATATTAATAATGGGCGTTATATGTTTTGGCCCCACGTTTTTATTGGCAGCTATATATTGGCTTTAATTTTTGTCTTCTATGTATACGTTAAGACATTTTTATTTTTTTTTGGAAAGTGTATGCGTTAGATATTCAAAGGGCTGCTTATGTTAATTTATTTTTTTTAAATTCACTCTAGCACAAAATAATAAAAACCACAGCAAACAAAAGCAAGTGGATACAAATGCTAGATAAACAGTTACCATGATGCTTTATTAACTTCATTGTGTTCATATTCGGGAAAAGGAAAAAAGATGTTTTTGAGTTTTTAAAAGTGTTGGTAACAACTATTTTTCACGAGTCCTCTTGAAAATGATCTCATAAAATGTGTGACTATTTTACCTTTTTATTTTAGTGTCAGCGTTTTTTAGTTGTCTTACGTCTAGTGAAAAAAAAATAAAATATTAAAGTAGAACCTAACCAACTTCTAAAACGTTTTTTCACCGAAAGAAAACTTCAAAAAACACATGAGCCCTACTTGTTTTTGTTTTTGTTTTTTTGGTAAAATTAATTCCCTTTGTGATATATCATAAGATTGCGACACTTAATAGAAAATTTGTCATAAT
>MKEJ01030860.1:0-17903 GCA_001753735.1 Embelia ribes
TCATTCGTAGAGAACTTGGTATGCATATTGTATGATTGAGTACTTAATTGTTGTATATTATATGTATATGTAATATATATATTTGGACTAACATTCTATATCAAACTCAACTTTCCCATATAACTTGAAACTTGGAGTATATTTTGGAAAACTTTTTCAAATTATATTTTAATGATGGCTAAATGTTTTATCTACAAAAGATATTCAAAAAGGTAAATTTAAGGGGGAGATAGTTTTTAAAGGTTAAAAATTTCTTCATCTCCTAAGTTTATTTATTTATTTTTTACTCAATTTATAGTTTCATAGTAAATTAAAATTGAAATATATCTCATTATATCAAGATGAAATTTTTAAAAGTGTTTATTTTAGCATTGTTGTTTGTGATAGTTGGCTTTAATAATATAACAACCGGCTGAAACATTAACAGTCGGTTGATATAGTTATATCAACCGACTAATACATTGTCAACCGGTTGATACCTTTATACCAACCGCCTGATAACATTCTTTGAAAATCCCAGGTTAGGGATTTGATCAGCCGCGAGTATATACATACACATCAACCGGTCTACACTCTCATTTTTCACGTCTCTCTCTCAATTTCATCACTTTTCTCTCTATTTTTCTTCATCTTTTTCATCTCTATCCCTTTAAATCTCATTTTTCTTTCTCTATTTCTCCATATCTATCTTATTCTTATCTCTTTACAAATCCTAGATTCTCTCAAATGGCTCCTCTTAAGAAGTCAAGTCTTCATCTACGAGATGAGACATCCGGAGAAGATTTTGACAATCAAGTCATTGCAAAAAAGATTAGACATGCTCAAAGTATACGCAAGAGACGTGTAACACCAAGCTAAGAGGTGGAGGCACGAAGCCAAGGTGGTGGACTCTTTACTGAAAAAAGAGTTCGAATAAAATGAATTACGTGAAGGGCAAGGCACAAGGTTCAAAGGCACCTCTTCCTTTCGAGAATGTACCTTCGTTTGAGGCTCAATCCGTGCCTATTCGTCCTTCTCAGCCTCTACGCTCTCATTCGTACACGATATGGTAAATTTGATTACCAATGAAAATAAAAATCCCTTTTATTCTCGCTTTTCAAAATTTATTATCATTTCAGGTGATCCAATCGACGTTGCTTTTTTTTTTTTTACGAATACAAAAACTCGATTATATGTATAAATCTTTTTAGGAGGCAAAAGTAGTCCTACTTAATGTGTCTATAAGAAACAACGTTTCCGAATCTTGTTCGCACTTTCTATTCGAACTTTAAGATCACGTACAATAAAAATCGTAACATTACATGATTCATGTCTAGAATTAGGGGAAAGAGTATTAAGTACTCGGTTAAGGACTTAATTCATACTTTCCAACTTGTAGACACAAAGGCGCAAGGCGGTTTATTGCTTAACAAAGACAATAAAAGTATAAAAGAACTTGGCATTCCATTTCAAAGGGTCTTAGAGGACATTTACCAACCAAATACTTCATTTTGTACTCGATTCGGTCTTAACACTGCTAAGTTTCTTAAGTTTCAAGACAAGATAATGCAACTCTTAATAGTTAAGAATATTCGTCTACAATCGAGTAGCAAAAACATTGTTTCCTATCATACGGTCTTCATACTTTATGTCCCAAAAAGGAACCTCTTAATAGACACGCCAGGAATAATGATTGAATACATAAGAGAAGGTTTTATGCATTGGCTCATGGTTTACGGGATGGCTCTTACCGTCATCTTCCGAAAAGAAGGCATTGACTTATCTCCGGAATAACAATTGATCCTGACATGTAGGATTGATTGGACATTTCAATTTCTTTCAATGGGATTTCAAACACGATAACGCGAATAAGGTGTGGTTGTAGAAAGGTCTTCAAATTACTAGACCAAATATCGATCCGCTTAGTACCAACGTTGATGCTTTCAAATGCGTATACGGAACCACAACTTCCTCCTTTCCTGCCACTACTTCCAAACCAGGAGAAGCAAAATCTGCTTCTTCTTCTTCTACTTTTTCCGGCTCTTCGAGTCATTGTTGCCAATCTATCAAATCCCTTTTTCGTAACCTTTTCAAATAGGTTCATGACACTTCAACTACCCTTCGTCAAGGTATTAGCCTCATTCATCAAAAGCAAGGTCGTCTTACTCACTTACTCAAAAAAGCCCGTTCCGAAGATCATGCTCAACTCGAGGATTCTGACAGTAATAGTGAATGGACAGACCCTACTATTTCTATTCCAAAAGGATTTAAAGACAATGCAGAAAATTCTGTGAATGACGAGTCCGAGAAGGAACCTACAAGTAGCGATGAGTAACTAGTATTGATGATGCCAAAGGAGAAGTGTTAATGGTTTTAAAGATGATGGGAGTTATTATGATAGGATAATTTTTTTTGAAGATATTGTTTATGTTTTTGTTTTCTTTATGATTGTCTTTTTGGTTCTTTGAACATTTTATGGATTTTAAAGATGTTTATATTTTTGTTTTCTTTATGATTGTCTTGTTTGGTTCTTTGAACAAGTTATGGATTTTGAAGATGTCGTTTATGTTTTTGTTTTCTTTATGTTATCTTGTATGGTCTTTGAAAATCTATTTTGAATATTGTTATTGTTGTTTTAGCTTATTTGTTTCATTGTTGGGTTAAATGTGTCCATCTATGTTTCTTTGTTGGGTTAAATGTGCCCGTTTATACTTATGATATTTGTTTGATAGGTTAAACGTGCCCGTGTTATGCTTCATTCTCATAATTTTTACAATTTATACAATGCATATATTGAGGGGGAGCATTAACAAATATGTTTATATTAAAAAAAAAAATTATCATAAAAAAGGGAGAGATTGTTGAAACAAAATATGATTTAAATACTTTTTGAGATTTGATTATGCAATTTGTAATATTGTAATATTTGATTTAGGCTCATGTATAAAGGTCTAATTGTGTATTGAGTTGTGAAGCCTGTACATGTATTTTTTAATACATAGCTTTTATAGTTCAAGTCCAAAATATCACAATTTATTTAGTATAGCATCCGATCTATATGACTACATCAACCGACCGATATGAGACAACCGGTTAAGAAGACCTCAGCCAGGTTCCAGTAGGTTTTAGAATTTTGATAATAGCCATTCTATATAAATGTATCAACCGACTGATATGTAATAATCAGTTGAGAAGATCTCGGTTGGGTTTCAGTGGAATTTTGCATTTTGATAGCAGCCGGTCTATATGAATATATCAACCGCCTGATATGTATCAGCTAGCTATTACGGGGATATCAACCAGTTGTTAGTTGCAGTTTTAAGCTATAACGGCTAGTTTTGAATGAGGATAATCTTGTTTATTCGGATCATGAACGGTCATAAATGGCTACCCTATCTACAAGGCATATAAAAGATGGCTCAAATGAGGTATTCATGTGTGTGAAATACAAGGCTATCAACTTCTAATCCATACAAGCAAGAATTAAGCAATCAAGAAAAGCTCAAAACTCACTTTCTATGTTTGAAATTAGTACTCATATTCTTAAAATTCTTAACCTTTGAGTGTATTAGGCCACTTTAAGTGTGATTAAACTCTTTGTAATCCTATGTATTAGAGAGCCAAAAAATTCAAGGATCATAACCTTTATTCCAAATTGATTAGCACCCAATAAGCTAATCGTGTTTTGTTTAATTGGTAATAACGGAATCTTAAGCATTTGGTCTTGGGAGAATGGATGTAGGAGAATAAGGAAAATATTTGGCCGAACCACTATAAACGATTTTACATTTCTCTCTCACTTACTTGTTTAATTTTGATTTGAGGCCCGAGTCTAGCTTCATTTTCTCCATCCTCTGCTTCTTGGTCTCAACTTGTTCTAGGGCATATCGACAAATGTCAATAAAAATATGATAGTAGTCTATAACCGATCTGTCTCTTTGTTGAAGTTCCATGAACTCTTGATGCCTTACTTCATTTCTAGTTGTATTAGAATATTGACGTTCAAATAATTCCTTGAATAAATCCTAAGATTCGGCCTCTTCCCATATATCGATGTATATCTTAGCCATTGCATTGTGCCACCAGATTCTCACCCTTCCGGGCAAATAGCACAAGGCTACCTCTAGTTGTTCTCTACCATTTTGTACTCCTATTTCCCTAAACACATTTTCCATGTTGACCATCCAATCAGGTACTCTGACAAGGTCCATTTTGGTCATAAAAATCATAACATATCATTTTGCAAACCTCATTAGGGTATGCAAAATTCTTTCATCTTCCTTATTTTACAAGTTTTATTATCCGACAGTTTTCCAAGTCATGGACTCGGATGTCCTCATTGGACCATTCATAGCATTCACTTGTATAAGTTCTTAGTCTGGATTGGGGATGTCATTTACTTCTCCCTCTATCAGTTTGAATCGGTCGGGGTCGCAAACTACTTAAGTCTATTCTTTGAATCCTTTCATGTTGTCACTTCTTTTCATTTCAATTGGGTTTACCTCATTGGATCTGTGTCCCTGGGTCAAAGGCTTGGTATTAAAACCACTACCTATTATAATTTCCTCATATAATTGGGAAGCCATTGATATTACATTCGGAAAGGGTTTGTATTTCAAACGATCCTTACTTGCTCTTTTATCTAGAACTCCCACATCTTCTGCACACTATATCATGGAAAGTTTTCACATATAAATTAACATGACATCCATGTGAGTGCTCGAGATTCACTTTGAAAGATACACCTCATACATATTTTATTCGTCATCATTATCCATCCAGTCAACGAGAATTTGCATTTGTGATTTAAAATTGTTTGTAGTTATAAGTAATCCATCGCCACTCCCTTCGCATCCCAAATTCTACATCGCTACCATAAACTTTGTCAACTGTCCCAACCCAATGATAAAATGAATTTGCAAATAAGACCCTCTATCATTGGCCTAGTAAATTGTTATTGTCTAGTCATTAAGATTCCTATGGGTTGACATAGATTCCTATGGGTTGATACATGAGGGTGGTCAATTACGATTGTACTATTTGCAAAAATACGAATTATAAGAATCCCTCAAGGTGGCTCGCTCGTTATAACACGAAATAGATTTGCTAAGTACTTCGGTTACGTATCAATATGCACACTCTGGTTTACTACATAGTCATTCACATACAAATTCGTGACATCAAAATGATGGAGAAAGATACCTTATTTATTTTTCTCATCGCTGTATGAAACATTCGACATTATTCGTTGAGACCATCAATATGTCAAGATTTAAGAGGTTTAGGTTTTATATCATACTCTTGAGTTGAGGCTTGAGTCCAGCTCCAAATTTCTCCATTCTCTATTCTTTAATCACAATCTATTCTGGGGCATATCGATAAAGGTAAGTGAAAACACGATAGCAGTTTATAATCAATCTGTCTCCTTGCTGAATCGTCGCTAGTTGTATTGTAATATTGACATTCAAATAATTCCTTGAATCGATCCTAAGATTCGGCCTCTTCCCATCTATCAACGCCTATCATAGCTACTGTATCGTGCCACTAGATTCTCACTATTCTACGTAAATAGTACAAGGCCACCTTTAGCTGTTCTTTACCATTTTGTACTCTTGCTTCCCTAAACGCGTTTTCCACATTGACTATCTTGTCAGGTGCTCTGACAAGGTCCATTTCGACCGTAAAAACCATGACATATTGATTTGCAAACCTCATTCGCGTGTGTAAGATTTTGTCATCTTTCTTATCATACGGTTTATTGTCTGGTAGTTTTCCAAGTCACAGACTCTGATGTCCTTGTTGGGCCATTCATAGTATCCACATTATTCGGCAATTTTCCAAGTCACGGTACAGTTCCAACTTCATGTGGTAGTACACTTTGTATGTACTAAATAAGACCATGTCGACGTAATTGTTTTAGTACTAATTATATAAGGCAATTCATGCATTGTGATCATAGATAATGTTTATACTTTTTATCCTAAAATTATTATTTAGACATGTGTGGACAATGTTTATCATTTTAATTCATAAAAGAGAGATTTATTATGAGTCAATACACTCGATTAGTTTTACAATAACATTTTTCATATGGTATTTATTAGTAATTAATGGAATCCACGTCCCAGTATAGGGATTAATGATACTCCCTTAAGAAAGCTTATAAGTTTTGATTGTGTCAAACCTTGCATGTGGATTTTGTAATCCGAAACGTTAAATAAGTTAAGTAGAAGGTCTTAAGTAAATTTAGCATGCTAATTAAATTAGATTGTCACTAATTCTATTTAATTAGTGGGTATCTACAATCTTAACGTGGGGAATGTAATAAATATTAATGACATGGAACCCAAATTATAAATTCGTAATATTGAGAGAGAGTTTAGTTACAATCATGTAGTGGTATTGATTTTGATTTATGTGTATAATGATTATCTTAGTAGATATGATTGAATTCAAAACTGCATAAGATAACTCTTGCAATATTCTACCATTAGATCGTACTGTAGCCTTTCTAAACATGGCAGAAAAGAAACTTACGTATCCCTTCCGCCACAGACGTAGAAAGGCCAATATTTCTTCCGGAGTAAAGTGTTTAACATGAGTACAACAGAAGATCAAAGGTTGCGCGATGATCCTTCTCTCAGAAGGGTTTTGTTGGTGTGCACAATATTTGTACACGAAAATTTCATAGGTATAATTTTATCCTATATTATAAAATACAATTAATTTTTTTATAGTATCCATGCACACTATTACAAGATATGTATATATTTTTTCCGCTGCGATCCATTAGGAACTAGAGCACAAGTACAAATTTTATTTTTTATTTGTTGCTCTTTATGTGTATTTTTTAACGCGATAGTTCATCATAAAAAAAAATAATAACTGGATACATTTCTTTCTTTTTCGATGATAGGTTTTTGAATGGCTTTTTTATTTTTTTTTTGTCATTCCAATTTTATTAAATGATTTTATATTAGGCTTATGTGTGTTGGTTACTACCAAAGATATACGAACAATGTCATTCCAATCTGGAGTGCGACATTTTTGGTTTATGTTTTTCAGGTATATACATGTAAGGATTATTTATGTTATTCGTTACTACTTAATCATAGTCTTAATGATTCTCATTTGACCTATTTTTGTCATTCAAATTTTTTTTTTTTAATTTCATCTGATTGTTTTTGGTGCGAATGCATCTTTTACGCTTAAATTTATTATTTCATCTCATACTTTTTAGAGGAAGTATGTGTTTGTACACTTACTATTAGGCTATATATTCCTTTTTTGTTGTTCTTTGTGTATATTTCCTAATGTGATGAGTCCATTATACATTTTTTTTTTCTATTTGAATACATTTATTTCCCTCTTTACGATAGAGTGCAATAATTAATTTTATAGTGTAAGCATGTCTTTTACACTTTTAATAAGGCTGTATATTTGTTTTATGTTGTTCTTTGTATAATTTTTATATGTGATAATTCATCATGCATTTTATTTTATTTGAATGCATTTCTTTCTTTTTTTTTGTGATAGATTGTAATTTGTTCACCTTTCATTCCCCTATGAGGTTGTTATTAAAAATAGCATTATCAAATTCCCTGCACATCCTAAGGATAGAATTATCTTTAAAGTTTTTGTATAGTTTATATGAACTTTGACTAAATAAATAGAAAATCGTTGAATTTGATTCTATTAATTTCAAAATAGATAACTCAGTGTTTATTCTTTATTTTTTCCAATAGGGTTCTTAACATTCTCATATGTTAATATTTTCAATAGATTTATTATTTATTGATATTTATTTTTTACAATGTTTTGTCAATTATTTTTGCAATTTTCATCATGATTAGTATTCATCCAATTCCATTGGATATATTCATCCAATTCTGATATTTTTAACCTGGGGTTTGCTTATTAAGCCTGGAGTAGGATGGTCATCAAAGTATTCGAGATATGTTTTTAGAATTTATTATTTTTGGAGCTAAATTTTTTCACATCGTTATATTAGGCACTATAGAGTGTTAATGTACAAATGGTAAGGCATAAGTCTTTCCTGAGATAAGGCCCAGTTTGGGAATACTCTTGTTTTTCAACTTTTGCTTTTCAAAATTAATTTAAAAAGTTGATTTAAAAACGGATGTCATTAATTTTGGTGATTGGAGAAAAAATTGTTTTTAAAAAAAATTGATAAGTAATGTTACGATAGGTAAAATGGTGATTTTTATTGTAAAAAAACTAAATTGGATATGTATAGGACATGTAATAAATATAATTAAGTTTATTTTAGTAACAAATGATAGGAAAAATATAAATATTTTTTAAGGACATCTTAAGGTTGCTTTAAAAGCATCATTAAAAAATGGAGAAAAATACTATGAAACGAAATTATTTTACTATTTACCAAACACCAAAAACTACAATTTTTAAAGGGGAAAAAAATTGAAGCGGCGTAACAAATTTAATCTCAAATAAAAATAGTAAGACATTATGATTCAAATAATCATCAATAGCCAATTTTACGTATGGCTTGCAGACCAATTAATAAATAAGTTAACAAAAGACATAGTTTTTATCATATAGTTTCTGTAAATGTCAATACATCAAGTTAAATCACAGAATTATGGTTCGGGGGAACTTAGCACGAATTCGCAAACTTCAAATGCTGTCTGTAACGATGATTTTCTGTGCTCGGGCGATCTTGCTGATGTTTCAAAGCAGAGGAGTGTGTGTTATCGTTTGCTAGCATTGTAACCCATTAATCGCGTACACCTCTATACGAAACCGGCTTTCTCAATATGAATATACATGATTCGATATATCTTGCTCGGTATTGCAAATTATTATCCATTATTTATATAAACCTCTATACATTCAAAAAAGAGGAGGTTAAAACCTCAATATATTTTCTGCGGGCAGTCGGTTCTTTTTTTTACCATAAATATGATCGTTTTTCATTTTTGTTTCATTTTCCTTCGATTAATTTGCTACATATTCCAATAAAAAAAAAGTTTTTTTTTTTTTTTGGACAAAGCAAAAGTCATACAAATCATTTCAAGAATAACAAAACTGTGAATATATTCATACAAGGTTTTAGTTTTCATGTACATAATGACAAATTTATAACTTTCTACAAGCAGTTAATATATTTGATTTTTATACATGTTCCACACAGCCTACAAGAAAACTTGATAATCTGAACAATAAAACTCGCACAAATGAAGCCCAAAGAAACATACCCATTTGGACCAAAAAAAAAAAAGACACTCATTGAGTCGTTTCATCGAACACTTAATCTGCTGCTATAATTTGAAAACAAAGCTCGAGGTATTCGTATGTTGCGTCTCTCACTACGACAGGATTGCCCTTATCAACACAAGAAAAAGAGACATTACATATGTATGTATATATATGTATATATATGAACACAAGAAAAAGAGACATTATATATATATTTTGTATGTTGTGTCTCTCACTTCGACGATGGGATTGCCCTTATGAACAATGCATAAAACTTCCGCATAAATAATAGATGGAAAGCTCCAACACCATAAATAATCATATGAATAACATGAGAATATTCTTGAAAATCAGTAAGTTATGGTAAAAATTATTAAAGTTGTTCTAAATTTTTTAGAAAGTACTTTTGGTAACATTATAAATTTTATCAGTATCATAAAAAATTATTAAGCATGCTTTATTTGTTATTTTTGCGATTTTCCTAGCAATAAGTAAAAACAAATTTCCGTGAGTTTAACAATTTTCCAATTATACACACTAAAATGCACCATTTTAATTGAATCTTTTTGAGTGAAAGGACAAGTTAGAATGGAGTAGCAGTCTTGCTCCTATTCAGAGCAATCTTGTCCTTTAATTCGAATTGCATTTTTGAAATGTAAATATGGTCCAATTATACAAAACTCGGACACGTATGAAAACACAAATGATCATTTACCCGTATAAGATCAGTCAAATATCATTTATTCAATTATTTATTTACTATATCTTATATTTTTAAGGTCATGTTTCTCGCTTTTATTTACTGTATCATTAAAACCTTCCGTGCCCCTTGTTGGCAACTAGGTCATGCATATTTGTTTCATGACTTAGTAGTTTACACTTTACACAAACCAGTCTAGTAGACAAACATAATATATATTTGATAATTTGTTCCTAACAATCCATTACAAGTTTAGTACAAGATCAAAAATTCACAATCAGCATTTGATAACTATTTCTGAAACATTAAAAGTAAGCAAGCATTTCGACAATTTTAACTGCTCGTACCTATTACAAAAACCCGTGAAACTATCGTCTACATTTACAAATCGTTGACATCGATACTAATCCAACCACCTCGAGCCCAATCATCACTATTCAAATGTAAAGCAGGTACCCATACCCTTTCCTCAACATCTTCTGCGCAAAAAGTTTAATGGTCGAAACGTTTAACTTGACTAGACAGTGACATATCGACATAATTTTCCCAAATATAATTACCCTATGCCCTTTTTCTCAACTTCATTTGCATCAAAACTTGTATAATCAGAAATGATTCACTTAACAAAACGACCACATCGAACCTCACCTACAAATGGACATACTTTTCCCCGAATGTTTACAAGTTGCAACTACCGTATGTAAGCAAAGAGAGTGAAACCTTTTCATTTCTTTCGGCCACCTTTCTCATTCTTCCCATTCGTCGACTTTCCCATCCCTTTGTCTTTGTTTTCCGAATAATCTTTATTATTATCGCCATTTCTAGTTCCGGAACTACTTGTGCAATGTGAAGCTTTGCCATTACCAGAGTTGCTAATTGGTCCCCAACTACAGCTTCAATTTCTACTCTTGTTGTTAGTGATCTCGGATCGTTCAATTTTCTCACGATGAAAGTCTTGCACGGAAGCATTGATTTTAGGATCACCTGTTAGTTCATACTGCTTTCTCATGGTATCCCACATTATTGAGACACTTTCATCTAAATCTCTGTCAAAAGAGAGACAAATAAAGTATGAATGCTATATCGTATACCCAAAAACCAATTTAGCTGCTCCAACATTTGAACCATGAACTTGGGCATTTGTTCACAACATAAATAAATCATAAAAGACTGAAAAAACTGAATCCAAATAATGAACAAAAGAACAATATTTTAGCTTGACTATGCGAACTATACGTACAATATAATAGCTAGAAACAGTGTAACACGTGCGCTGAAACACAGTCACATTTACTACAGAATCTAGCACCGCTTCCCAAGGATACAAATAATTTACTATGAAACAGGTGCAAATGACTGTCATAGTGTTTAAGTTTGTTGGGGAGATGATGAGAACTTGATACTTAGGCCATTATCAAAGTTCGATAACCATGAAAGTGCTCAACGGTTTTACTGAAAATTAGGAAGAAAAGTTGCTCATAATTCTCAATAGAGATAAAACCAACACGCGATCCACAATTAAATGGTTACATGACATGAGCATTTGAGTAACTTGGTAGTAATTAGTGCACATCAATTCAGGAAACCGTAACAAAGCTTAGTGTTACGACGGAAATGTCAAAAGAATTTGAGTACCTTCATGCTTGCGGCTCCTTTTTTGCTCGACAAAGGAAACTTGGGCAGCTTTTTCTTACCAGAAGAAAGCATTATATTTGATCTGCATCGGTACTTGTCCTCAATTTTAATCTTCTGGCCAGTGACGGAAGCAAAATTTAAAGACGAAGCCTCACTAAACTACCCATTGTTGTCATCATTGCATAACTTTGTAGCTTCACCTTCGACATCTTCTCCTTGAGGAACTTTACCGTCAGCTGGAAACAAAATTCTCAAAATATCCTCTTCGCCCGAGGTGGCATTCATATCCACAAAAATTGCCTCATCACAAGTGAACATATGACTATCTCCACGCACACTCACTATAACAAGTGGGTCCATGAATTTTATCAGTGCCTCAGCAAGTATGTTTGAATTCATAAACAAACTGTTGCTTTCATCCATTCTCGTTGGGATCCAAATTACATCCATCGGCAGCCATGAGATAGCATCATCCGTCTTGAGCACCCGAGCAAGTATGTCAAAGTAGGTACCACAGTTCACGCAAACCAAGCACGGTTGAAAAACAATCCTTATAAATACCATTTGAAAGCCGTAACTCTTACTGAGCCCATATTTGTTGGTCCATTCCATTATGCTTATGGTACCAAACAGCAACTTCTCAATTATTGTAGCCAAAAATTCATAAATATTGTTTGTTAATAAGTGAATGTCAGCTCCAAAATTAGAAATTTCAAAACAGATATGAATCACCAGAAATAATCCATTCAACGAATGAAGATTTCATAGTGAAGAAGCAGTCCCGAGTGAAAATAAACAAGTCTAAACTTTTCCAAAATAAAAGGTAAGAGCATTTACCATATATCTAAACTTTTCCAAAATAAACAAGTCTACCTATTTCATAAACATTATAAAAAACATATTCCATTAATTACTTTAAACAACGGAAAAGAATAATTTTGTTCGACAGAGACAGCATCTCAGAACAAGAAGATCAGTATGAAAATAAAATGGCTAACCTCTTTCTCAATGAAGAGAAAAAAATATATATTAGCCAGAGTCACCTGAAACTGTAGGCCTTTGCACTCAACAATGGTCAAAACGAGAGCCTAGTTGCTAACGTAGGCTGAAATTTCATTTCTGGCACAATCATCTCGTACTAAAACAACTTGCTGTGCTCCAAACCCTACTAAGTTCTCATCACCACTTTCACTTTCCCTCTTTCCAAATATAGTCACAACTGCATTTTCACCATTGGCAGGTTCGAGAAGTACTGGATCTTCACCGCATATAAGACTCTCCAAAGGGTCTAGAATATCAACGAAACGTCGAAAGAAACAATACAGAAGGTCAACTACACTTTGCTCTAACATTAGCACACCATCATGCGTACGAAAGTTCTGCTTAAGGCAAAAAAGCTCGGTGATGTGCCTTCTTCACTTGCTTCCATCTGGTCTTTTGAGATTTGATTCCATTAAAAACTCATTGTAGAATAAGGATCAATTCCCCTTGCTATTGTCTGTGCTGTATCCCCATCAAAGGCGGATCCTTCATCCACATTTCTGCAGATATATTTGAAAAGTGCAATTTGCCTCATTGTCAAGTCTTGCATTTCGTCAATGCATACAAAATCCATCTCATCGCCCTCAAATTCAGCATTTCCTAGTCGACAATGAAGATCATTCACCGAGTCAGCTAACGCGAATTCACATCTTTGCGCCTTAGTCTTTTCGTAGTCTTGAATATGTCATAGATTTTTTCTCGAGTGCACTCAATTAATGTTGACGTCTTTCCTGCGAATTCAAAAGAAACTGAAAGAAATGATTTCCAATTTAAACTAACATCTCCAATGAAGAATAGTTTTTATTTCTGTTACTTTTTCTTGGACCAAATCCTAGTTGGATAAGTTAATAAGGATCTCACAAGCAAGTTTCTTCAGAATTAGATGGATAAGTTTCATGGACTTTTCAACTGTGCCAAGACATAATCAATGTTAGACTGCTCTGACCACGTCGAATCATGTTTTTTTAGCCTTCTAATTTTGAATTGTCGATGTAGAAACTCTTTCTGAATTCTTACTAGTTTTTTGAATATACGAATGCGTACAATAAACATAGTTTGATTATATTGAATGGAAACAATAACCGATTCCTGAATATATTGCACACCTTTTGAGCCCAGAAATATGTTGTTTGACAGCATGACAAAGTCTCGGACTGACTGAAACTAAAAGTTGGCGCAAGGAACTTTCCTTAGTCTCCACAATGTTGCAAGAATTTTCTTTCGTCTCCACAATGCATTCACTAACACTATGGCATCTGCTGCTCAATGAAGAGGTTTCAGCTGAAAGTCCCTTCGAGACCATATAATGCTGTTCCTCCCTTCGAAGCAATTTCATTGTCAAAACAGTAGTTTTACCAGTGCCCGAACGGCCAAGTATAAAGGTGTTTTCAGGACACAGTATCATCTCCAATTGCTCATCTGAAACTTCAAAGGGGAGGTCCATTTGTTCACCTCCAAGGTCCGAGAGCAAGTGGCTAGCCATACCAGATGATAACCAGTAGAATTTCATTAACAACAAACTCTCCCTCTTGAATTCTCAACATAGCCTCGTCTAGAATGAGAAGAACCATACCCTCCAAAGAATTCGCTCCCCCCAACTTCATCGGTATCATGAAGTTTAAACCGGACAATGTCAACAGTCGTCATCGGAATATTTGGAATTTCGAACTTCCTAACATAAAAAAGATTAATCAAGAAATTGATTAAACAGATTGAAAAGAAAAACTACAATACTGCCCCGCTCATTTTAACATGTTGATGATAAGCTATGGGATGCATTAACCTGGTAATAGAGCAGGCAGTATTTAAGTCTCATCGAAATGAAATATTGAAAACATAGTTTTTAGTTGTCTGACAAATTCAAAGTGAGATGAGATAGACAAATGAAATTCAGAATTTCCCGTCAATAACTTAAAACATTTTATTAATAAATAGTTATCAACTGTCAATTAATCTCACCCAGCCGAAAAGGGGATAAAGTAAAAAAAAAAAAAAAAAGACTAATTCTTCCTCACTATAACACAAAACAGCAAACATACATACCTGTTATAAGATTTCTCCTTGCAGCGATTGATATAAATATCAGTACACATAGAAAGCATGCAATCAAGCGTTTTCTTACGCAACGAATTGAGTTTTATAAATGATTTTCTGGAGTTAGCACTGAAGAAAACCTGCAGAGGGAAAATGTTCAAGACAGTGCCAAAATTCAAATAAATATGGATACCTGATATAATAAATTTTTGGAGGAGGGTAGTTCAGTTAACTAAGAATTAAAAGGATAACATAAGTTCTCCACTAAAGAAGTTAAAATACCTTCCAAATCGCATTTCTGAAAAGAACACTGCACTCGTTTAACAAATCGTCGAGTTGACCAAGCTCTTTCTTGATGTGTAATGTAGCTTTTGCCGTATCATCATCTTCATCAGTACTAAAGAAAGAGTGACGATCCTTAGCATCACTAATTAAATCTTCCCAAATGGGTTCACTCCTTGCCAAGGTCTTTTCGTTACCCAATATCCAGAGACGGTGCCTAAAAATAATTAAAGTACAATGAAATTTGTCATATCAAAATTATAAAGAGCAAAAAATAATAATAAAATAAAATAAATAAATAAAAAGGTTTATGAGATATCCTTTTGAGTACTTACCGAGCTCTTGTTAAAGCAACATTAATTTTCTGAGGACTGGATAAGAAGCCAATGGCTTTATCAGCGCGGGACCTTACTGTAGATAACATTCTCACATTCACGCCCTATTTTATCTTGGATAGCGATTAATTGAGCAGCGCAAGGAGATATCACGCCAATGCTAAGTTCCTTGGGCCCATTCCACGCTTCGGGAAAGTAGAGAAAATAAATAAATACACTAGCATAAACGAAGAATACAGAAGTGGTATACTTCAAAAACAGAATCGAGCTTCATTGTGAACGCCATAAAATCTTCCCGTGAATTACAGTTGCATACCTTTGTATTCTTCAAATACGTTGTGCACCATCTTCACCGCAATAGCAACCTCAACCATATCTTGAAAATCATCATCCGCATCTTCTTTACCACCTACGACATTTATGAAAGAATAGGGACCAAACATTGGCCCAGGAAAATTATGCTTTTCATAACTTGCACTCTTTACAAGCGGTGCATCCCAAATTCTGTTAGAATAGAACTTTGAGTTTGGGAAGAAACTAATTGATGGATGCATTCTGTACTGCATGTTACGAAGGCGCTTGAGATGACCCAACGAACTCAATCTCTCAAATAAGCTTCTTCCGAACCCAGCATCCCTGGAAACCTGCTAATTAACATGGATATATTGAGCAAGTGGGAAATAACAAGAAAGAAGAAACACAAAGGGATAAAAAAGGTGAACAAAAGAGAATACAAGAGATCTTGTGGAAAGACCACAAGTGTTAGCTAAAAAGGTTGTTCTTTAGTACCAAACTTCGAAACACATTTGGCCGTTTATTTTTAATATCATTTTTCTTACTATCATGTGGAAGACCTGGCACTTCCAGATTTCAGAGAAACATACATATTATTATGATCAGCCTAGTACACAAAACTCCCACATTGCGTGGTCTAGGAGAGTCTGATGTACCTGTTTACAGAGAGATTTCCAACCAGATGAACCCATGACTCCCAAGTCGTAACGGAGGCGAGCATGGCCCTAGCTTACTAAAATTCAAGTTAGGACTTTAAATACCACTAATATAATTTCAAGAGATGCTGAACATGAAACAACTATGATAATCAGATGCTATATAAACATCAAGCCATCGCCGTAGGGAAAACATTCATATGACACCCATAAATTATTAGGTGATATTATCAGCAGAATTGAACTTACATTACTGCAAACCATTGCGGGTAATTGGCACTCATCGCCAACAAGAATTGCATGCCTCAAACCTAATAGTTGAAGGGGTATTAATGATTAACACTCCTTCAGTTGTGCAGCTTCATCAACAACCAGAAATCCATTGCTTCATTTCTGCTCATAAAACACGGAAGATGGAGATCCTCTAGAGAGATTAGAAGCTCTTTCAAAACATGAAGGCACTTGGCCCTCACATATGCGACGGATTTAGTATCCGGAACGGACTTAGACATATCATCAGTTCCCATCTCATGTGCGAAGATTTTCTCCAGTTCCTCAGAAACCAAAGTAGCATCCATGAACATCTTTCCCAGATAACCCACATAACGAATAAGGATTTCCATATTCCGGAAATTCTCTTCCAAGATGAGTCCTTTTGGTACATGAGTGCATCATTTACGAGACATCTTCTCAAGGGATATGCAATCAACTTGAACTTTTCCCTCACAAACTCCACCATTGATTTATATTCTATCTTTCCAGTTTCATCTCGGTTGTTTTGTTCTTTCTCTTTAATCATTTCAATTTTTTCGTAAGCACCATCTTGGGAGGCACCGTCTTGAAGAAAGTCTATCATGGTATCTAAACAATGCCTCCAACCAGTCAGTGGTCCTAAACACTCAGCAAGTCTATCAGCACGATAATCTATATAAACGTGCTTAGTTGCAGAATTAAGTTTTAGCCGATCCTTGTTCCCGAATAATAGGATATCTCCCAAGGAGCAAAACAAAGCATCCTTTTCAGAGTCGGCTTCAAATGGGTCCCTCACTAGCTGCAATACCCTTGAAGCTACTTCATTTACAGCCACATTTGTAGGGGCACAAAGAAGGGTCCGGCAGTGCATCTTTAGGAGGATGAAAAGCGGCACACTAATGGTTTTAGTTTTTCCCGTCCCAGCTGGGCCCTAGATTAGATCGACTCTAGGCTAGTGGTTACATTCTACTCTAGTAAGGCAGACCAGGATTGTATCTTTCTGGGACTCATTTAGCTCGGATAAAAGACGCAGGCCAACTTTTTCAATTAACTGGCTCTCGCCATGGACACTGCACAGCTGCCTATTCTCCTCTACCTGTTTACCACAGTCCAAATACAAAATATCAATAAGAATGTAATAGACTCGGCATTCAATATATATCTAATGAACTGAGGAATCAAAAGTACAGGGATTTAATTTTCAGACATGGTCATTTCACATGGATAAGGAAAGACTATGACAAACCGAAAATTAACTATGCAAGTTCAAACAGTTTGATTGTGGAAAACTGGAATCTCAGAAATTAAAAGGTTGGACCACGTTCTATAAACGAAGGGGTTCCACAACAGCCATTGCAATACGAGGATTAGAGTTGTTACAATGAAAGAAACTAAAATGATTATTGTACGCTCGGTTTCTTAAAATCAATGAATCTGAAATCAAGTAAAGCGACT
>MKEJ01030863.1:0-21633 GCA_001753735.1 Embelia ribes
CAATTTTATCTCTTAAAATCACTGTTCAATACTGTATAAAGATGCAACAGTGTTGCTACAGTATTGTTGAAAATTTGGGGCCTTATAGTAATATAGGGCAAGCCTAGTCTCAACAACATGGCGATACTTACGCTCAACGACACAATTTTGTTGATGAATATAAGGATATGGAAAACGATGAATTATGCCATGAGATTTAAAATAGGTTGTTAAATTTTGAAATTCACCCCCACAATCGGTATGAACGTATTTAATTTTCCGATTAAACTGGCACTGAACTTGTTTTTGAAAATTAACAACAAAATGATAAGCCTCAGATTTAAGCTTAGGAAAATCACCCAAGTATAGCAAGAATAATGATCCATAAGTGCATCAGTAGAAAAGCCCTCGGAAGAAGCAGCTAAGAACTTATCAGTGCTATCAATGTCCCCAGACCATGTAAATAGGGTACAAGTTGCGTCTTGCAGAGAAGTAAGTTGTCTTAGGTTAGTTTTAGGGCAACGACATGATGAAGTTTAACGACAGTGGGATGTTGCAATAGGTGTGTGGGTTACGGGTGGCAGGGCGGTATCAATGGTGAGGGTGTTGGAGGGGTCGACCACGGTAGCTAGTGGAGCCGGAGGGTAATGACAAGTAGCAGGTGAGGGTGTTGGCTAGGGGGTGAAATTTTAGGGTGTGTAACCTGCTCTTGATACTATGTTGTGATGAAAAATTATATTTTATTAATAATGAGCTGAAGTACAACTTATGTGGTTAATCTACACATATGGACAGAAAATTTTTAGAATAATATGAATTGCGTAGTTAGCCCTTGTCCTTATTTTCTTTATCACGAATATCGCTAACATGATTAGCTAGGCAAAATGCTTGACTGACACAACAATAAGAAGGCATGTATGTGAGATTAGTGATCAATAAAGTAAGATGCAAGTGAGAACTTAGACGTCAAATGATGAATCTATTATCTGGAATTAAATGAAGTGGAACCTATCAAACGATCTTAATCTGTAAAACGCAGAACATTTCTTAGACTAAAAATGATTTAGAAATAAAAAGAATCTTACACAATTTATAACAAAAACAAACGTGTTAATTCTATTCTGGGTAAACTATAAGAGAGCACGAGATTCTCCAAGAATTCGCTTCGGAAATTAGTAAGCCAAACTGTAATTACTATAGTTGCCCGATATAGAAAGCTTTTGGAAACCGATGACCCTTATGCCTCGATATTAATGGCATAACATTTTTGCTTTAATCTAAAGAGCAATGAAATACTTTTCCGCTAACAATATAGAAAGGCCAACTAAAACAAAATTCAATTAGACATGATCTAACTGATATTATTTTGCTCGTACGAAATACAGGTGCGTCTCGTCAAAACAAAAGGAGCTAAACTGTCAATTTAGGAAACCACACGGGCCAACCACAACGAACCAAAAAACTAAAAGCCTCTGTACACAACAACAAAACAAGGCAGTATAGCCCTGGGGCTAAACACATACAACTCATCCAAGTTCGAGTAAACTCCAGCCTCTCCTGCCACCGAGTCGTACTCCTCCGCTGCCACCACATCATCATCCCCGCTTCCCTCCTTGCAACCCTTCCTCACCCTTCCCGCAATCACCCTACACACGAGCATTGCCATCATCTCTCTTTCCCCGTCCGCCACCTCAACGCTATCGTGGGCCCTACCACTCGTTGCAGTCGTCAGTATCCCCCCTCGGGAGATTTTAAACCCGTTTTTAATGATGCTGCAGACGTGGCAGTAGGGCACGGAGCTGCAGAGGTTGGAGGAGCCATCAATGCCAAGGGAGCAGAGGAGCGATGTGGCGTGGAAGCGGAGGAGCTCGTTTCCGTCTGCAAGGCAGCGCTGCTGGCCGTGCGACGATGATGCGGATGAGGATGACCTGGCCTTGATGGAGTCACGGTAGGCCTCGAATTTCGAGATGGTGCGAGGGGTGTTTTGAACTTTTAGGATGCGGTCTATCTTGCAGACAGGGTTTTGCTTCTTGAGCCAGCTTGATTGGAATATGATTTCTACTATGTTCTTGCTTGTATCCTCTGGGCCGAGCTCAGATACTGTTCATGTTTTTGCACAAAAAAATAGAATTAAAGAAAAAATGAACTTTATTAGCACCATTATAATGATAAAATTTCAAATGATTTGGTTACATTATAATATTACTGTCACGAACAAAAAAAATCATATATATGCACATTGTATTAAACACATACTTCGAGGCGATGTTAGTTTCGAGTTATTCATGACTGATGCAATTCGGTCAAGTGTTCTCTACATTTTAAAGCTTCAGGTTATATACACGAGTAATAATCACGTCGCATTTTTACAAAGTCTACTTTATTCCCAAGAGAGGTCTATGAAGAATCAGTAAAAAGTTTATTTTACCAAGTCTTTTTGATCGGAAGGGAGGTTTAAAACAATGCTACTCCCCCTTAACAGAACAAAAAGACTCAGCTCTTGACCCTGAAATTTTAGGCCCACTACTTAGTACAAGCTTTAATAAATTTAGTGGGGGACCTTAAGATCACGTCACTTTTATGGTCCGAAAAATATAAATGCTAGACAATATGTACAATTTGAAAATATGACATCCAAATATTATGATGACAATAAGTACTACACTGTGGAACACTTCTATAAATTCAATCAATAGCTTTAAACTATTTCAAACATAATTTAATTTTCCTCTAGGCTCTACAATCTTTGCAAAATTTTTATTTTTTACACCAGCGTTAACTTGGATGGATATTGTATATCCATATGTATACATGTATCAATATGGTTATATATTATGAATCCAAACCCCAAAAGTGGTTCACTGACCAGGGTGGAAATTTCAGTCTCAATTACCAAAATAAGATATTTGGTATGTAGGTCCATTGAGCATTATGATAGTCAAAGTATTAGATAATTCTTTTACTATTCAATAGTCCTAGAAATGTGATAATTTTAGGGAAACATGGTAATAAATGAGTCATGAAAATGGGAACTCTGAACAAAGAAGCGTTCATATTGAGATATTGGGTAATGAGTTACTGTGTCATTATGTTGCTTAGCAATTCTATGAATACATATTGACTTTTTAAATTTTGCAACAATTAGTGCTACACTATTCCCTTGATATTTTTTACTTCCACTCTAGGAAACTGTAATGACCTTGAGATTCCTCCTCTCATAAATAATACATTCTTTCATCTGCATAGATGTGACCAATAAAAAAATTTATTTATACTTTTAGTTCAATAAAATTATTTTATGTATACATAATGAATTGTAAATTGGTAAGATTGATTAATCGAGTCTACCTAATATTGCGGAGACCACATGCATTTCATAAGAGGGATGCCGCAACATAACCCGTGTATCTAAGTAGGCAACCCACTAATCGCGAATTAATGGCTCGTGTTTTTCAAACACACTACAATGTTATATCGATATATTGGCAAATTCCAATTCAATAATGTTTTATGTATGGCCGACTCATCGGCGGTCCCCAAGTTTTAGTGACACAACAACATCCGTAACTTGTCATTTCACCCCTTGGGTTCAAAACAACCCGGACCCGGTAGGTCACTCTTTTGAGTGTCTAGCAACGTGTCTAGCGTGGTTGCTAGTATCGACCAAGATCGGGTGCGAGGACAAAATGCAGGACCCGTATTTAGGGTATATGGGTCCGGTTGTGTGCGAGTTGGGTATGCATGCCTGTCAGTCAATTGTCTGGGTGAATGAGCGGACTAAAAGTGACTTTTGTTAATTGCAAAGTTTATATAGTCAGATTCTTCGATAGCTATGTAGTCGAGTTACCGATAGAGGATATGTATATTTGATTGACTATATTAATTGAATGGAAAATATTAGTTTGAAGACAATTGACTGTCTTACGGTGGCAATCAACGATTGTATTACGAGGCAGGTATGCATTTTGGATGCACAAGTTTGGCTTTGAGACCAAGTCCCAATCCATAGTCTACGATCTGGGGCTGGTGCGGGTTTGATGTTGGTTGGGTACAGCAGGTCCAGCGCAAGCGGGTCGACTCCAGATACATGTTGCCCCCTTAATTTGGGGAAAAATACAAAACCACCCCGTTAAATCTATTTGAAACACTTAACCCCCTTCTCTTGATTTCCATAAAACATAATTTCCTTTAAGTTCACTTCGCCCCACTAAAATAGTAAATCATATGGACTAAATCTCACTATGAAGCACAAATCTAACCTACATTCTTACATCTTAACATGAGCAACTAATCAAAATAGTAATTCAAACACACTAAAGGAAATTAAAGATAATAAATTTATGATTATTGTTGTATATACCTGCATGCTTAACAGCTTGGTGAAGCTCCAAGTTCTCAGCCTTCATAAAAATCTCACCACACTGAGGACAAGTACATATAGTAGCCCTCAAAGAAGGGTCCCTAGTGAACCCCAAAACAGGATCAACCACCATTCGACACTCGTAGCACCCCGAAAATCTCCTGAAAGGCATCACCATAAAAGAAGATGAAGAAACTAAAGCCCCGTTGTTCATAGGACTCTTCATTGATCTAGTACTACCACTAGATTCTCCCCCATTGTTGACCGAGATTGAAGAGCAAGACAAAGATACCTCGGGCCTCTGCATAACCTTTGTGTTGTTGCATAGAGACCCCGAGCACCTCATTTTCTTGCTCTTCTTGTCTCCGTCTTCGCCTTTTTTATTTTGTTTCAATTCAGGTTGTGGTTGGAGGTGCTTGCAGGAAATTAGGCTCCTAAATGATGCCCAAGATTGCGGCTTTTCCACACCGGGGCTATTTTTAGGCTTTTTTTCTGGCTTTTGGGCACTTGGGTAGTGTTTGTTCGGTTGCTTTTCTGGAATCGGGTTATGTTTTGGTGTTTTCACCGGCTTTTGGTCACTCGGATGGTGATCTTTCCGTGGTTTCTCCAGATTTGGGCTATTTTTGTGCGTTTTAATTTGTGGTTTTTCTGGTTTTGGGGCACTTGGATTTAGGCTCCTGTGTTTTCTCATGGTGGGTTTAGTTGGGTTTTTGGTTTTTGCCATTGGAATAGAAAATCAAAGCTGTGAAAAGTGATGGTTTAACAGGTTTTGGGTAAGATGAGTGTGTGTTATAGAAGTTTGCTTTATAAGCATGTTAGTAGCGAGCAGAGAGTGTCAACTGTAGAATTAAATAAGGGGTCCTCTTTTATGTGAATGGATCCTCATATTTAGGTGCAAGTGGGCCTCTCACATTTACGTGACTTGAAAATTTCAGATGGAAGAATATTCAATTTACATCAAAATGATACAAACATTTATCACATATTGACAAATAAGCACTAACTAAGAGAGAAAAAATTGATTGTTATTTTTCCTCTTTCATTTGGCACCTATTTGTTGATCTGAAATTGACATTTATATTATTTTGGTGTCAACTGAATACTATCAAAACTCATGCCAATTTAAAATTCTATATATTATTTTTATGATTGTTTTCAATTATACATTGGGACTATGGGATTAACCAAGCAAGAGCTTTTCAAAATGCACCACTTAGCTCACCTATAGGTATGGGGCGGAGCCAAAAATTAAAAATGAAAAATATGGAACGCCATAGAAATTGTAGAGGGAATATACCTCGATCATGTAGAATGCTAAAGCTACACATAAAAAAGTTTTGTACTATAGTATATGATATTTGGTGAATTTTCTAAAATTATAGGGTTTTAATCTCCATGCAATCCCAAGATAGTTCCGGTCCTATATAAATACAAATAACCGTGTACAAAAGTGTATAAAAATTGAAATGACAATAACCTGTAATTAAATTTGTGTCTTTTTTTTCCCTGACAATCATCACTTTTGTGTTTATGTTAGTTGCAATATTTGTGCTTCTACATATTTGTATACTTGACTCTTTGTTTGTAGATATTTACTCCTTCTGCAAATGCAGAGAAGAATTAAAGACTTTTAATCCGATTATTTACGTAGTTTTCATATTCTAATCTTATACCCAAAATATATATCCCATGTTGAGTAAACATGTTTACCACTTACATTTTCCATCCCACTACTTAAGTAACGTGAAAAGTATTTATGGAATTTGATACTACAAATAAAAAATATTAAATGTACCAAAACCAATGTACTTAATTAATTAAGAAAGATATATAATAGTATTTGGTTTTTAAATCAATTCACAAATAACTAGGTACACGGTAATTTCGCAATGAATATGATGGTACCGTTTGTGGAGAAAAGCTGATCCATTTGATTCCTGTCGCCTCAAAATCATAAGAAGCTCTTATGCTTTCTAATAAAGTCCGCTTTTTTTAAATTAATTATCCCTTTAATTATGACTTCTCGAACCACGTCTTAGTAATACTGTAAAAGCGTAATTTTTTATTTTTAACATTTTCATCTGTCTCTAGCAGACCAATATAAAAAAACCAGAGAATTACAAAAAAGACTAAGCCCAATTATACTCCCCAATAGTGTAGTCCAAATTCTTATAACATGGAAAGGCAGGTCTAAAGATATATGGGCTAGTGACATAAATTGCTCTAGTTATTTGAGTCACACTTATTCATTAATTTAGTACTGGACGTTTTCCAAGGAGGTGATGTAGGTTCGATTAATCATTTTTGAGAAATACAAGTCCACCCCCTTTTCCATGGCCCATTATATATAAGAATAAAATGCTATGATTGCAGAAACTTGTTATCTCTAGTGAGTGGCTTTGGTGAATCGGAGTAATAAACTCTAAAATTCTTCAAATTTTGTATAGAAAAAAATATAAAATTTGTTAAGAAAGAGAAATTAATATGGGTAACAATTATTTTTTACTAACTCAATTAAATATAATACATGTGCATGTTTATTTATAAGGTTGTACATGGATTAGCTGGTAAAATAAAATAGCATATATCTCAAGTTGGACTATGAATATTGGTAATACTCAACTTGTGAGAAAAAAATTGATGGAGATTGCGACCCAGGGTTTTAGTAAAGACATCCGCAAGCCGTGAATGAGCAGGAGTGTGCAAAGGAATAATCAAACTAGAGTGCATCTTATCACGAACCAAATGGTAATCGATCTCAATATGCTTAGTACGCTTGTGGGAAACCGGATTATGAGCTATATGAACCGCATACCGATTATCACAAAATAGACGAATCGAGTGAGAAATAGAGAGCCAAAAATCCCGCAATAAAGCAGTAAGTCAAACCAACTCACAAGTAATAGAAGCCATAACGCGATATTCTGCCTTAGTAGACGAATGTGAAACAACGGCCTGTTTCTTGCCAAGAAATAGGAGCAGTACCTAAGCTAATAAAAAAAAAATAATAGTAGACCTCCGAGTGGTAGGACAACTAACCCAATAAGAATATGTATAAGCAGTCAACTCCAAAGAATTATAGAATTATTAGTAGCAAAAAATAAACGATGACCAAGTGAGCCCTTGACATAACGAAGAACCGAATGAACATGCTGAAGGTGAACATCACTAGGAGCTTGCATAAACTAACTGAGGTAATTAACTAAAAAAGTAATATCAGGTCGCATAATAGTCAAATAAAGTAAACGCCTAATAAGGCTACGGTAAACACTCGGATCATATAAAATAACTCCATCATCAGGGTGAAGACGCTAGTTGCGCTTTATGGGAAAAGATGAGGAACGAGCACCCAACTGACCAACATCAGATAAAATATCTAAGACATACTTCTATTTAGAAATAAAAATATATCTGAAAGAGAACAATCAACCTCCAAACCCAAAAAATACTTCAAGGATCTCAAGTCTTTGATACTAAAACGAGTAGCCAGAAACTTCTTAACAGGATCAATGCTAGCAGGATAACCACAATATTATCAACATATACAAGCACAGTAGTAAAGAAGAACCAAATACCCGAGTAAATAAAGAGTGATCAAATGCAGACTATCGATAACTAACAAAAATAAGCACAAATGACAACTTAGCATACCACTGTCGAGATGCTTGCTAAAGACCATAAAACGATTTATGCTAATGGCAAATACGAGACTCCCTCTGTCCTGAAATCCTGGGTGGCAAAGACATATAAACTTCCTTATAAAGATCCCCATACAGAAAAGCATTACTAACACCCTACTGATGTAAGTCCCGATGATGAGGAGCAGCAATAGCCAACAAAATACATACCATAACCAGTTTGGCCACTGGAGCAAAGATATCATGATAATCAAGTCTTTTCTAGTTGAGTGTAACCTTTAGCTACTAATCGAGCCTTATAATGTTTAATATACCCATCTATATGCAATTTAGTCTTGTAAATACACTTGCATCCAATTGGCCTTTTACCAAGAGGAAGAGAAACCAAAGTCTAAGTTTGATTTGCCTCAAGTGCATTAAGCCTAGACTTCATAACATCACGCCAGTATGAATGTCGTATGGCCTAAGTAAAAGAAGTAGGATCTAAAATCTCATTAACAGAAGTAAGAAACGCATGATGACGGGAAGAAAAATGATGATATGAAAGATGTGTAGAAAGAGGATGTACCGGAACGCGGGTTGTAGAAGGAGAAATAGTGAGAGCGTCAAACGATAGACAATCATAATCAATGAGGTACTTGGGGCAAGTAATAGTTCAGTGACGACATGGATTATGGGATACACAAGTGATGGAAAGTGGTTCAACCTTGGTTTAAAATAGCAGGTGGTGTCGGGTTAAAAGTGAACGGCTCAAGAGGAACCAGGGAAGGTAAAACCGGGGAAGACTGTACTAGGGAAGCAGGTAGTTGAGTAGAGGTAACTGGGTCAGGATTAGGGGAAACCAGATGGGGGCTGGAGGTAGATGGGTAGGAAGAGGGACCTGACGCAAGGAGGATGGGGGCCGAACTAGGGAATGATGAGCTAGGAGAAGTGGGTCAGGAAGAGTGGGTAGGTGTGCTAGGGGAGTGGGCCGTAGGCAAGGGGCTGGACTGAGTGATTGATAGGGTTAGGGTTGGAGTAGGGTTTGGAGGTTTGTAAGTATATTGGTTGGGCCCATTAATAAAGGTTAACGGGTTAGTGGCAATGGGATTAATGGGGCTAGAAGATTTAACATGGGGATTAGGTACGGGGAGTAGTTGTGGTGGTCTGTGATACGGAAAAACATCCCCGTGAAAAGTAATATCTTGCGATATTATTTTTTTTTATTTTCCAAATCAAAAATACGATATGCTTTATGATTAGAGGGGTACCCTGAAAAAATACATTTAACTGCACGCAATTGAAATTTATTATGTCCACTTTTAAAAGTTTGGCATAACACAAACAACAAAAAATGTGTAAATGAAAATAAGTAGAATTTTGGTTAAAAAAACGAAAGTATGAGGTGTCACCTTTAAAAACAGTAAAAGGAGTACGATTAATAAAATGAACAGTGGTAAGAATACACTCACTCCAAAATGAAATAGGAATGTTAGCATGGAGCAATGTTTATAATGTATTGATGTTTACGTTCAATCACTCCATTTTGTTGTGGAGTGTCAGTACATGTCATCTCATGCAATATGCCAAATTCATTAAATAAATCTTGGGTTTGAAAAAAAGTGAATTGACTTCCTTTATTAGTACGTACATGCAAACCTTAGTATGACGTTGAGTTTTCACTATAGTAAATTTTTTTTTAAATCTAACAATGTGTCAGATTTATTACGCATCAAATAAACCCAAGTAAAAAGGGAAAACTCATCAACAATAGTTAAAAAGTAATGAGAACTATAACTAGAAGCAAAACTATATCCACCTCAAATATTAATATAAACCCGATTAGCAAATTACTAAAACTAAAATGAGAATACTTCCCATGTACACATGCATCACAAAGAGGGATTTTATTCAGTAACGTAACAAATTTGGGAAATCCTAACTTAGAAGGGTGACTTAGCCGTTGATGCCTTAACTCAGAGGTCGGGTAAATGGGACATGCTATGGCAATGGAAGTATGTCGGAAGTAATAGATTCCATCGTGACATTTAACCACTCCAATTTGCGTCTCCGTAATACTATTCTAAAAAAACAAGAGTTGGAAGAAAAAAGAACTATCAACTTTAAATTGCTAGTAAGTTGGCTAGCAGAGAGAAAATTATATTTAAAATTGGGCATATAAAGGACATTATGAAGAATTAAATCAGGGGAAAGAATAACAGAACCAATACATTTGACAAGTACTGGAGTATCAACAATGACATTCACATGTTTATGCATTCTATCTAAAAAATTAGAGTAACTAGTAGTAAGACGACAACATGATATGTGTTGCGATTCTCTATATCAACAATCCAGTAATATGGATAATAATATAATAAATTGAAACTTAGGGGAGACAAACTGAAGTTTCACAAAATCCTAACATTAGTAGCAAAATTGTGTTCACCGATGTAACTAGAACAACAGCAACCCAAAGGGATGGAGAAGAATAACCATTAGCCAGAGATTTCAACTTACAAACGAAATCCATAATCAAAACCCACAAACCAGATATTTCAATAGCAAAAAGCCCACAAATTAGGGAAGAGTAACAAAATCCACGAACCAAGAATTTCAATTGGAGTATGAAAAGCACTTGCCAATCGAACGGTGAGAGATCGACGTTGATACTCACGGATGTCTAGATAATGATTGAGGAAGTCACTGGGTCACGGCGGTGATGATGTGGCCACTGTGATTACGGTAATTGTCGGTTAGGGTTTGGGTTGTATTGCGGCTAGTAGTCTGTGGTGTTGTCAAGGTGGGTTGTGGTGGGTTAGGGTCGAGGCAGCCAGCTAGTGCTCTGAGGCGATGGTTAAAGGTGGCAATCGGAGGTTGGTAGTGATTGGTGGGGATTGCTGGTGAAGGCCTGGTTAGATCTGGGTGTGGGCTTGTTAGATTTTTTTATTTTTTTTTATTTTAATGCCTTTTATACCATGTAAAATATATATATATATATATATATATATGTATATACGAAATTAATATATTTCAAGGATAAATTACTACAAATTGAAAAAAAAAATTACTATAATAATTTTTAGGTAAAAACATATTAGTAATAATTTGTCTCGAAATCACAGTAAATCTTGTAAATTGCACAATTGAGAGGAAACCCTTAATTCATCGCCATCCGAATTGTTCATACTTCACTCAACTAAAAAAAAAACAAAGAAAAACAATTATTTAGGACCCTCAAAACTATTATATAAACAACTTCAAGTCTTCAAATGCAAATCTGAGTGATGAAGTGTGTTATACTCATTAACACACTTGGGCATAAACAATTGTCAAAGTGTCGTGTTATTGTCAATAATATACCCATCAAGTGCTCCACTTGCAGATGAATATATTCGTGTTTGTATAAACAAATTAGAAGAAACCCATGTTTTACGAATACAATGATGTTATTGATGGACTTTCTCAAAATAAACATCGCTTTTGAGGAGACGTAAATCAAATCTTCAACCATATTATATATAGTTGTACAAGGAAATGGAACTTGTTTAAGATGAACGCAAAGAAGTAAAGGGCACTCCAATGAATTTTGATTGGAGTCCGCTTCAGTACATTTGAGAATCGTCTGATCAATTTAATTTAACTTCGATACAATGGATGGAATTTGAAACAGTATTTAATAACTCAATCATTGGATCAAAGTTAAAAACTAATCACCGAACCCAAGTATATTGAAGTAGATACAATCAAATTTATTGGAGCCCCTCAAATGCAAATGATACAAGTTAAACATCCAACGCCTTGTGTATTGCCCCCAAGTAAGGAAAATTTTGTGTACCAGTCCATAAATTCAAGATTCCACGTGGAATGAGGCAAACGAGTCAACCAAACTACCACGGAGGAAGTTTGTAGGCCACAAATTTAAATTATAAATACTTGAATTACAAAATTATCCATAAATTAAATTCTATTTTTGTTGCTCACAAAAATTTAGCAGGAACGGTTTCCATGCTGACAAACCTTCAACCAGATGACATGATATGAAAGAGGACACAGGAACCACCAAGGAATGACCGGCAAGGTGATGGCCGAGTAGTAAAGTCGATTAACAAGACTGTTAACTAGAAGATCAAAGAAAGTACTTTAAACCTAGGAATAAGCTCCAGGCAGCTGGATACCATTGGAAAGAATTGCTTATTGGAAGTGGTTTATTTGTTCCTTTCTCTGTTGTTGAAAGCACGATGCCATTGTTGTTTCCGTGGGGGAGCGTGAAATTTTTGCACAAAGTTTGCACCACTCGGTTCATTGCCTTGTTTTACATGATGATAGAAGCCTACAAACATACTCATATGTTAAAAGATTGGGGTTGATGTAAGTGCTAGCGCCTTGTCAGAGGAAGTTAAAAGATTGGGGTCTGGTATTTTTAACGATGAGGCTTATGATGGTTTATATCCAGAATTTCCTCTTGATTTCTTTGAGTAAATACTCTCTATCACAACGGAGGTTAAACTAGGTGGTGATGCCTTTAGGAATGATGCTTCAAGAGGAGCTAAGCGAAGCTTAATTTCTGAAGTCGGGTTCTTAGAGAGTCTAGAGCCGCAAAGTTTGAGAATTTCTTTCCAAGCTGCGATCTCGAGTACTAAACTTTCCAAGTATCTATGTCATTTGCATCACCTTGAGGACAAGGCAAGTTTTAATGGGTGTGGGAGTTGTAACGTACCCGATAAGTGTGGCATTTAATTGTTACTCATGGAAAAGGAGGGGGAGCTTGGTGTAAGAAATAAGGGCGCAACTACTCTATTTGAAAATGCAGGGGAGTTTTATACAATTTCTAAGAACTTCACCTAAACGTTAGTATAAAAGGCAGAGGAATAGAAGTCTAGTGGGAGGCTGAGATTGATCTGTTCTTTTTCAATAGTTCGAGTAAGATAGATTTCATTTTGCCTTTCATTTCCAGTTTTCCTTCGAATTAGTTGTTATCATCTCTTTTTCAGTTTGAAATACAAGTCAGAAAATTGTCCCAAAAATAGTTTCATTGGTGTTAATTGTGTGTTGCTGTTGCTATATCTTTTCCAAACCCCATTGAAGATCTGAGATCTTTACAAAAACTCAACACCTAAAAAGTAAGCAATACTAAACTGGCCTCCAATCAAATTTAAGTAGAATCTAAAAATTAACCAACTTTATTAGTCACTGTGGAATCTAGTTACTTTAAAGCACTCTAAACGAGGGGGAAAGTGAATGCTGATAACTTTTGAAGATGTGCATGCCGATCCCTGGTCACATAAATGTAGATGTATACTATTAGATAAAGTGGAGATATCAATTTGCGGAAACTCACAGATTCATGATTCTTTGAAAGCTCAGATCGACTCTTAGGAGTGGCAGAAGCTTTTGAGGGTGTAATTCTTGTGGTCTTGCCACTATTTGAATCTTTGGGAATGAATTTTACTGAGGCCGTCTCCTGAAGAACACTTCCTACAGATAATTCTGTCACCCTCTGGTTCGAATAACTTGAAGTTCTTCGATTCTTCTGAGTAGAAGAAGAATCTTGCTCAATAACAGATATGCTTGGATTTAGAGTCCGGTCATTGCCTAACGAGTTGCGTCTTTGTTTGCGAATGGAAACAGGAGCTACTGGCTCAGCAAATCTAGTTTTCTTCACATATTCAGTTTCTGGCCAATGAGTAGACAGGCTATTCCGTCTGGGGCTATTGAGCTTGAGATTAACCTTAATGACATAAGGTTGGAGGTGTTGGTGCTTTAGAAGTTCAGCTGCCTGACAAATCAAGTATTCTTACATCATTAAAAGAATGCCTCAAATTTCCCAATACATCTTTGTCCCTAAGAGGATGCGGTAATTGTAAAAAGAAATACACTTGTACAATTATTTAAAAAAGAAACTCCTCTTTGACCAGATAGGAATGATGGTAACAGGCTGTAAGTAGTTCAATATTTGAAATTCCAGTGAGTAAATTTAGGAAGTATCAAGACAAGTGAGAGTGATGCGAATGGTATTTTGAAAGACTAACCGTTAACCATGGTTATTGACCACAATTTCCATAAAAAACTAGCAAAATTTTCTATTCAAAGAACCCTTAGTACTTCCCCAGCAACTTATGTTGTCCATTGTTGCGACTGTGCTAAGTGCAGCTCTTCCTCAACACAATGTGCAGAATATCTTTTCTTTTTTTCCCGAATTATAGGAAATAAATACTCGCAGACAGATGAAACATATGTAATGTACAGGCAAAGACTAAGGAGTTTAGAGATAATACAGTTGGCCGTAGTTCTGGATTCTTTCGCAGCATGCTTTTGATAAGACCTCGACTGGAAAAAAAGAATCAACGAAAAAAGTAATTTAATAAACATGAAGTCATCAAATATGAAAACAATTTCATGCTACAGAAAACTTGACACATGTTGTAGGAAGGATTTAAAAAGGAAAATGATGAAAAACAAAATTAGAAGAATCATCATCATTTCCATCACTTTTGCTATGACCAAACCTTGAATCAATGATAGGGTAGGTGTCCGAAATTCTGATATTGGTACTATAATTCTTAGTAGATATTATCTACATCAACGCTGAAGTATGATAAGACAATTAAATGACTATCAGTGAAATAAAGGACATGACTCACAATGGCCCAGAGTATTTGGTCGGGAGAGGTGCCACAATTGACTTGTTTATCTTGTTGATAAGTGCTTGCATATCCTGCACAAAATTTCACACATATAAGAACAATAATCTTAATTTCAAGGTCTAACACACTGCAGGAAAGTTGATAAAAGGGATACCAAAAGTTCACCACACAAAAGTTACAATAGACATGATATCAAGTGTATTGTTCTTTAACAATATGCGCAGTAACTGCAGTTTCAGGCCAAATGCACAGACAACTGAAAGAAGACCCACAGTGATCGATAGCAACAATAACGTCTACAAAAACCCTGACATAATGATTTTACAACTTACAAATGCTTTAAAGGCAGGCTTGTGAGCAGCCATTTCGTATATGCAGCATCCTGAAATAAATTTATAATCTCCATAAGTCCATGACAATTAAAACAAAACAAAAAATTTGCATGTTCTATATAATCATTTCAATATCAATAACTTGCCTAAGGACCAAATGTCTGACTTAGAACCATATGGTATGTCCGCCAGAAGCTCTGGGCACATATAGCTTGGTGTTCCAACAATCTAAGTTATGAAACACCAATCTTATCAATAAACAATAAGGGAATACAAAAACATCAAACAGATGCAAGTTAAACAGTCTAAATGACTTACAGATGATGCCAGATCATCCGAAGTCAACATCTTAGCAAGTCCAAAATCACCTAAAATGCCATTGGTTAATAGTGTGATTTCGCAAAAGAAATATCCCCCATCAGAAATATGATAGTAGAAACACATTGCTTACCGAGACGTATGTCTTGATCTTTAGTCAAGAATATATTAGAGCACTGCATGTGATTGATAACTGTCAGTAAAACTTAACAGTACAAACATACAAATGAATAAATTAAACTCGTAGCATCCTTCAAACACACTTTAAGATGGAAATCTTTTAGATTTACAATCATGTACTCCTTTGAATTTCCCTATATATCAGAGAGAAATTTATCATAGCAATAATGTACTAAATTTCTATTAAAACTTATGCATTCAAGTCACCTTAACATCACGATGGAGAATATGATTCGTGTGCAAATAGTCTAGTGCCATTAGTAGCTGTACAAGCCATTTGCATAACTTCTGCAAACAGTTAGCAATGTGTCAGAAAAAAGACAAACAAACTCAAAGATTAGCTAAAAGCTACGCTACGTAGAATGCACTAGATCCAAAGAAAGATAGAAATACTATGCTAAAAAGAAAAAATAACCTCTTCTGAGAACAAGACATTGTTAGCCTTTTTAATAGCTTCAGCCCTGCCAAAGAAACAAATAGCCGAGGACAAAGTTAAACGATTAGAGGCAACTAGGCAAGTACGTTTCCTTAGCATAAATAAATGAATCTAAACAGTGAAATGCAGAAGAAGGAAGCTCACATGTCTCCACCTTCGCAATATCCGATGACAATACACACGTAACATCCCTAAAGCAATGGCAGAAACTCGTTAATAACAAATACAGGAGAGTTGCATCAGTGCATATATATTCTTAAGTGTTGATTGCCTTCTGTAAGTGTTCTGCACGTTCATTTCGGTATGGCACAAGATTTGAAATACAAATAAAAATGATTGAAAAAGAAAAATGGATGAAGTGATGAAATAAGAAGATGGCATTGCCAATTTAACCCGAATGATAGCAGTTTGCTGACCTTTTCTACCCAAGAATCTTTGTAATCCACAATAAATGGATTCTTCATTTTGGATATAAGCTCCATCTACGAAGGCAGGAAAAAGATATTAGTGCGTAAAAGCCATTGATGCTTTTTTTCCAACCATCTTTTCGGTATGACAAAAGAACAGGACCACTATTAATAGGATAGCGAGAAAAATCATTGATTTTGATCTCGCCAAGCAGATCAGAAAAAAAAAGAAAAGAGAACATTGTTTTGAAGTTGAAGCCAAACACACCCTCAGCTTCCGATGGCAATGTTATTCACCTTTTGTTCAAACTCTTGCACAAATCAATTAATCAGGTTACAGAAAAAAAAAATTCATTTGCCTAATTATGTCGACAAGTCTTATTCCAAAGTCTAAATATTTCTAGCAAACTTTATAAGGAAAAATGGAACCTCCTGGTGAGCAGATCTGCGGCTCCTGTCAGTTTGCCGAGCAAGACGGATCTTTTTCAAAACATACCTTGCGACAAGAATAAGAGAATATCCATTAAGTCATCTTTATCATCACTGATTATAGCACTAAAAAATATGGCACCTAAACTAAAAGGGGAACAAATGATGTGCATCAATTAAGCTCACTTCTTTTTCTCAAGCTTATGTCTCACAAGAAGTGCTGAACCAAAAGCTCCCTTCCCAATTTGCTCCAATACTTCATACTGCTCCATTATGCAGCTAATTTGACCTCCTATTATTATAAACCACGAAGTGTCAAATCCTTTAAAATATTTTTGACAACCACAAGTTGTATGAAAGTTCGACAAGCTTATTATGCAAGAACTACATATGCAAACCAGTTATCCACGACAAACCAAACAAGGGATAAGAAGAAACAACTAACCACCGAAAAACTAAAGGATTAAACAAATATTGATTTTCCACAGAGCAAAAAATCAGAAACCAAATCAAACCTATACAGTCAAAACAATCAATATCTTGCTAAAGTGTGCAGAATATAAATTCGATATTGCTTAGATATAACAGCATTTATAAAAAAAAATTAAATGTTAAAAAATGCTTACTAGTAAAGAACCTTGGAAAAATTAAGACTATGTTTCAATGAAATGCTTATACAGACAATTTATCAAAATGTGAGTGCTTTTTATTTTTTATTTTTAAAAAAACTCTCATTATGTTTATGATACAGCCATTCTGTCAAACGAAATCTTAAAGGAGATGAAAATGCATTAACTGGCTCTAAGAACTGGAAATATTGTCTCTCAACTCAATAAAACGAAAAAATGAAACAACAAATCTAACAAAACAGAGAAAATTTACCTTCCCAAGTATAGATCTCGCAACACAAAAAAGCTAGAAACAAAACAATGTGATTTCAAAAACATTTCAATTAAAGTAAACGTAAAAAGCTTTGGAAAAGAGAGATAAACAGAAGAGAGAACAAACATAATATGCATTAATTGGCTCTCAGAACCGCAAATAATTGTAACTCAACTCAATAAAATGAAAAATAAGACAACGAATCAAACAAAAATCAAGCAAATTAACCTTCCGAAGCACAGACCCCGCAACAAGAAAAAACACCCTTAAAACAAAATGATGTGATTTCAAAAACAGTCTAGTTCAAATGATCACCAAAATAAGAACATCTAGAAAGAGAGAAAGTGAAGTGAAAATAAACAGAAAATGCATCTATTGACTTTAATGACCAGAAATAATTGTAACTCAACTCAATAAAACGAAAAACAAGACCGTAAATCGAACAAAAACAGAGCAAATTTACCTTCCAAAATACAGATCCTGCAACAGAAAACAAAACCTAGAAACAACACAATGTGATTTCAAAAACACTTCAGTTGAAATAGAGACAAAATGTTACTGAAAAGAGGGATAAAACGAAGAGTAAAAGTATGGACTTAGTGAAAATAACTTTCACTCAACTCAATAAAGCAAAAATAAGACAATAATTGAAAAAAAATAGAGCAAACTTAGCTTTCAAAGTACAGATCCCGCGACAACAAAGAAAACATAGAAACAACGCAATGTGATTTCAAAAACACTTTTGTACAAGTAAACATAAATACCCTCCGAAAAAAAGAGACAAAGTGGAGATAAAAATGCGTTAATTAGCTCTACCAACCTCAAATAGTTGACACTCAACTCAATACAACCAAAAATGAAACAATAATAGAGCAAGATAGAGAAAATTAACCTTCCGAAGTGCAGATCCCACGAAAGAAACGAAAACCTAGAAACAGACAACAGAATGTGATTTCAAAAGCATTTCAGTTAGTTCAAAATATAAACATAAAAAAAGATAAAGTGAAAATAAAAGGTACACAATCAGTGGAACCGAAGAGAGAGAAGGATAGAGAGAGAAAGGTTGAAAGGAGAGAGAAATCACCTGAGATGCGGAAGAAGTGTCGAGAGAGAGATCAGGAGAGATGCGGAGGAGAGAGAAAGCGCAATGCGGGGGCTAAGAGAGAGAGTTGCAGAATGAGAAGCTCCTCCGCCATTGATGTTTAGAGAGAGAAAGTGTTTGGAGAGTGTATCTCTCTGTTCAGAAGGAGACAAATCTAGGGAGAGAGATAGAGAGAGAGAGAGAGATGGATTAGGATATTAGTGAGACTTTAATTAATTAAACCTAGGAGTGAGTGAGAGAGGGCTTGCTCTTAAGACTAATTAAAAAAGTCTAATTGAGTCAAATCAATGGGAATTTACTCCGTCCATATGTCTTCTCACATATATATATATATATATATATATATTAAGAAAAGTTAATTGATGAAATTCAACAATTACATGACTCATTTGTTTTACTATTATGTTTTATTGGAAATATAAGTCTTTTTTTCCAATTAAATTAAAAAATTATATTTAATGAGAATAGATAAATTAATTTTATTATTATTATTATTCTAAAAATACCCTTCAGCATCATGAGTGTGTTTCTTAACATTGTAAAAAGTGATTAGTATTAATAAAAACACATCGTATTAAATCATGTTTATTAATATTATAAAAAGTAGTTGGTGTTGATAAAATATTATTATATTGAATTGGGGTATAAAGGAAATAAGTCTATACATTGGATGTAAAAAATAAAAAAAAGTCTTATATTAATAAAATGGGAGAGTAGTTCTTAATAAATATATATATATATATTAAATAAGTACATATTAGTAAAAAAATATATATTATAATGATATTGAAGATGTAAAGTGAAATATAATTAGATGTAAAACCAATATAAAATGGTTGCCTATCAAATATGGACAAAGAAATACTATTACCACATGATCTATCTATTCCTACTTTAAAATTTTGAATTCTTGTGCCACGTTCCTCCATTTCGCATAACCAAACTACCCCTCTCACATTCCTAAAATTACATTTCACTCATACTATTCGATTCAATAAATAAATTACCGGTCAATTATTTAGACTTTATTTTTCCACACCTATTTAGGCATTAATTACTAATAGAGACCAAGTTGATGGCACAGTTCATAAGTGTAACTCTCCATTGCCCTCGGCAAAGCAATGGTGGGGGCTCCATTCGTTTTTTCCAACCAACACAATGGTTATGAACATGTCTTTTAAGTTCCAAAACTGGTGAAATATTAAAAGTTTTAGTATATTATTGTCAAATAATGCATTGACAATCTTCTAGAAAAAAAATTATTTGAACGATGACTTGTGTCTTTTAAAATGAAAAATAAGAAACAAATGAAAATTTATGGACTAAGCATGTTATTTTCACGCTAGCTATTCACGTACTCCCCAAGTACAATATATTATAAATACTGCTGCATGTCGGTAAAATAAGATTAGGTAATACTTTTTATCTCTACAATTAATGCACTTGATTGTATTTTTCATATTCCAAGTACTAACTTGAGCGTGGGAGGCTTTTGCAAATGCTCAATCACCTGCGTTTTCATGTACCAATACGGAGGACGATCAGACATCTCCAATAATGTATATTTCAGATTTAATGATTGGAATATTCAATAATTTTACACAATAATTTCGACAACTTATATTTTTTTGGAAGTTTGTAACCCCCTAATTTGGTTATGTATTATTTGATAAGTCAAAAAATATACAATATCATGAATTTGGGGGGGAAGTAGCACACGCCATTCTCCATGGTAAAACGCGGATGAATAGTTAATTGTGAAAGTATTAGCCATGCACATAGTATTATATACCCTACAAGTACAAAGTACTATAAATATATAATGCTATCGTCGGAAAAAATAAAGAGATAACAACTAATACCCTTTTTATTTTCAAATTATATAATTGTCGTTTCTCTCTAAGATATGGAATAAAGTATTGAAGAGTTTTTGAGAGTTAACCACCTCCCAATTTTTGCAGTAAAACTCAGGATTGGTCGTTTGAATGGACAAATAAAGAAAGACAAAAGAATGTGTGTCACAACCCGCTCAAAGGAAAGACTACAACTCATACACGAAGCGTTTTTTACTCTTCTACGCAAGTTTTAATAATCTCACTATTTATATAACTTTTGAAATGTAAAAAATTATTCTTATTTTATTTCTAATTAATTAAAAAAAATTAATAAATCTCATTATTTTCCATTATCTACTTGTATTTAATTATTAAGATTCATTGATGGTTTTATTAGTAAATATAAGAAATTATGGGATATTACTTTGAACATATTAGTCATAATGATGTAATTATACCATCAACGAGATATATATTTAAATTTTTTAGAATAAAAGACAAAATGGTCAAAATAATTTAAAGCCAGCACAGAATAAAAAAATTTGCTCTTTGAAGATTTATTGAAACGTAATGCACCTAATTGATTGGAAAATGAAATTAGTCTGTGCTCAGGACAATAAGGCAAAACTCATGGGTGGTGAATGATAACATTGCTATGAAAAATTATTTCAACGTTTAGCAACCTTTTTTTGACCATATGCTCTATCACAAATCCTGCAAGACTAGTCGTTTGTTGTACATTAAATTTAAAAATATATATAGAAATTTTATACTACGTAAATTTTTTTTTTTTTTACATATATTCCTTCGTTATTTAATATGTAGAAAAAATTAATAATATTACTATGAATGATTAATCTCACTTCTATCTATGTGTAAGTAATTTTTTTTAAGTGTCAGTTGATAAATAAATATATATAATAATTTTTTATATATTTGTAAATCCAAAATTCCTATAAAAAAATAATATTTATTTTTGGGACGTAAATCGGTGAATTGAGTAAACTTTTCCCAAATTTTGAAATCCAGTCAAACATATAGAGAGATAGGGGAGTGGGGAGGGTGTCAGAGCTAGTTTTGGCAGCTTTCGTGAGGGTCTTGTTTGGAAT
>MKEJ01030866.1:0-12893 GCA_001753735.1 Embelia ribes
CTTTCCGCTCCGGTACGGATCGTATGGTACGTATCGTGTACCGTACGATTTTGACAACACTGTGCATTTGTAATATTCTGTTGGGGAAACATTTGGAGACTATAATCCATGTCCAGTGATGTTTGAAACATGGGCCTAAAGAGGCATTTGGAAGAATTATGAGAAAATGTGGCTTTTGAGAAAATGTGTGTTTTTTTGAGAAATGCGTGATGATGAGAAAATAGTGGATTATAGTGCTCGAAGGGGGATCCTCAGACAGGTCTCTGTGGTTTGCTTGAGATTTTGGTCGGGTCACAAGAGTGGCTCTGGGTGTGGAGGGGCATCCACCTAAATCTTTATGCATAAAATCTCGAGTGATGTGTTTCTCAATTTATTATGTTTCCCAACAAAATATTACTCCCGGGATAAATCATGATGCGAGTGTGGTTGCATGTTTGTGAAAGTTTCGAGAATGTGTTTGTGAAAGTTTTGAGAATGTGTTTGTGGAAGCTTTGAGCATATCAGGCCTGAAGAATTTGGTGTTGAGACGACTATTCGCGGAAGTTTTCTTTAAACACGAAAACTGATTTTTTCTTATGCCTTAATCAGTAAGCGTGTTATTTTTACTCAAAAAATGCCTTAACCGTCTGTTATGTTTCCGTGTTTGGAAACTAGCCGATAAGAGATTATGAAGGCTCGATCCATCTGTAATGTGCCCAATAAGTGTGGCATTTAATTGTTACTCATGGAAAAGGAGGGGGAACTTGGTGTTAGAAATAAGGGCGCTACTACTCTATTTGAAAATGCAGGGGAGATTTTTGCAATTTCTAAGAAACTTCACCTAAACCTTAGTATAAAAGGAAGAGGAATAGAAGTCTGGTGGGAGGCTGAGAATGATCTGTTCTTTTTCAATAGTTCGAGAAAGATAGATTTCATTTTGCCTTTCATTTCCAGTGTTTTTCCTTCGAATTAGTTGTTATCATCTCTTTTTCAGTTTGAAATACAAGTCAGCAAATTGCCCCAAAAATAGTTTCATTGGTGTTAGTTGTGTGTTGCTGTTGCTAAATCTTTTGAAAACCCCATTGAAGACCTGAGATCTTTACAAGTGGTATCAAAGCTACCGTTCCTCTCGGATTTCATCTATTTCATTGCCGGTTTAGATTCATGACAATGCTGCATAATCCGTGTTGCATCCCTAACTATCCCACATACCCGCCACCTGCTCAAGAGAATTATTCATGCATCTCTACTCCCGCCACCTGCTCGAGAGAATTATTCATGCATCTCTACTCACACTCCCTACTACAACCAATTCCATTCTTATTTTCCACTAACCTCTGATGCTTCAATTCAACAGCCACATCAACTTGTCAACCCACCAATTCCATTGCCACAACACCGTCAACCACCACCATATAACCACCACAACTAACTCCAAACTCAATCTGGCCATTTTCAAAATTTGGAGCCGCAGATTCCCTACCAGTGCACTGGTCATATTGAACATTCTAATGGTGGAGAAGGGTCTCACAATCAAAACTCAGTCCAGGAATCACATTTGTAATGGCAGGACAATTCATATAGGAATTGGGACGAGCTCTCTACTAGTCAAAGGGAAACGATCAATGAGTTAACCAAGGAAAATAGAAAAAAGCTTGAGAGTATCATCCATGACTATTGTGGGAGTAGAGCATTGGAGGGGGGGAAAAAACTACATGGTATCTCTGTGTCCCATGAAATGCCTAGTAAAGAGAAATTAGTGGAAGAAGAAGCGGATGGCAACAAGGTGTTCGATGAAATGTTAAACAAAGAAAAAGTGACAGAAATTTCTTCCAAACAAGATGACTATAAGCCAATTGATGAAATACCATTGAAAGATTTTCAATTAAATACAGATGAATTACGGGTCAGTTCATACCCAGAAGTTAAACATGAATATTATGAG
This sequence comes from Embelia ribes, assembly GCA_001753735.1. Taxonomy (NCBI): domain Eukaryota; kingdom Viridiplantae; phylum Streptophyta; class Magnoliopsida; order Ericales; family Primulaceae; genus Embelia; species Embelia ribes. Next base: position 1,925 of record MKEJ01030866.1, read on the forward strand.
GAAGAAGAAATCAAGGGTGGAAGTCACCTGGCATTTTTGGAGTTGCAAGTGGAAGATGAAAAACAATGGACTGAGCTTATAAGAGCAGAACCAAATATGAAAAAGGTGGTACAGCTTGTTACGGGCTGGAGTCATATCAGTTTCCTAAAGGATTTGGAGATTTCATCAAATGATTTTCAAATAATGTCCCCTCGTAACTATTTTGCATTCACTCCTTGGTTACACAGTTTCATCTGCGGAACAGCAGAAGCACAAAGAATTGTAGATTCAAAATCTGAAATGGTTTATGATTTTCAAAAAGCTGGACTAACTTGGACTCTCGCACCAGTGTTAACTGGAATCATAGAGGTTGAAATGGATATTAACATTCTCGTCACTGTGGAAGAAAGTGACATTCAAAAGACGAGAGTAGGAAATGATATTTTGTCAACTCGTTATATAGTCGATCCCTCAAAACTTATTGGTGTCAAAAAAAAGAATTTGGAATGCATTGCACTTGTTTAGAAATCTGAATATCATTGACCAAGTTATTTCTCCTAATTATGTCTTGTTTAAATGTGTTGTTTCCATTGCAAGAACGACATCATGGATGAAGATGGGATGAATATGTTATTTGACTGGAATGTATTTCAAACAGAGGGAAAAAATAAAACCATCTGTGTGCTGGTTTTTGTTCTTTTAAAGATGAACAACAGGACCCTTGTTAGTGCTTCGGCAAATGTCGCTGTAAAAGAAGTGGCGTCCAGAGTTTTGAAACTTGTGAGGGAGTCCTTTGAAGTCGAATCTGGAAATAATACTTTGTTTTTCTCTTTGGGAGGTACGGTATTATTCCGGAGCAAGGGTTGGCTAAAGGATAATTCTGCAATTCAAGATACATATGTAGATTTTCAAGCCGATAGACTTCTCGAGTGCTTAGGACCACTGACTGGTTGGAGGCATTGTTTGATGACTTTGATAAATTGTCTCGATAAGTTTATGTGAAAAATGAAAAGATGAAGCCAAAAGGAGAGGGCGATGAAGATGAATTCAGTAAAAAGCAACAAGAAGAAAGAAATCGAGATAACGTTAGTAAGAAGCAAAAAGAAGAAAGTGAGCAAGATGATGCCAGTAAAATTAATTTGCTGGTGGAGTTTGTGAGAGAGAGCTTTCAATTGGCTACGTCTTCCTTGAGAAGATACCTGTTTATTCTGTGCACTCATGTACCAAAGATATTCCTTTTGGAAGAAAATCTCCAGATTATAGAAAGCCTTGTTGTTTATGTGGACTATATGGAAAAGGTATTGTTTGGAAACACTATTGTTCTAGACAAGTTGGAGAATGTCTTTCCATGCAAAGTGGCAGTTGAGCTCCAACTTTCTTTTAAGTACCTCCATTTGCTAAATTATCAAAACAGAGCTGCTCAACTGAAGGAGTGTAAACCATCAATTCCGATTCAACTTCCAGGCAGAAAAGGAGACATGGATGACCACAATAATAAGCTCCAGGCAGCTGGATACCATTGGAAAGAATTGCTTATTGGAAGTGGTTTATTTGTTCCTTTCTCTGTTTGTTGAAAGCGATGATGTCGTTGTTTCCGTGGGGGAGCGTGAAATTTTTGCACAAAGTTTGCACCACTCGGTTCATTGCCTTGTTTTACATGATGATAGAACCCTACAAACATACTCATATATTCCCGTTGGGGTTGATGTAAGTGCTAGCGCCTTGTCAGAGGAAGTTAAAAGATTGGGGTCTGGTATTTTTAACGATGAGGCTTATGATGGTTTAAATCCAGAATTTCCTCTTGATTTCTTTGAGTAAATACTCTCTATCACAACGGAGGTTAAACTAGGTGGTGATGCCTTTAGGAATGATGCTTCAAGAGGAGCTAAGCTAAGCTTAACTTCTGAAGACGGGTTCTTAGAGAGTCTAGTTCCAAGCTGCGATCTCAAGTACTAAACTTTCCAAGTATCTATGTCATTTGCATCACCTTGAGGACAAGGAGAGTTTTAATGGGTGTGGGAGTTGTAACGTACCCGATAAGTGTGGCATTTAATTGTTACTCATGGAAAAGGAGGGGGAGCTTGGTGTAAGAAATAAGGGCGCTACTACTCTATTTGAAAATGCAGGGGAGTTTTATGCAATTTCTAAGAACTTCACCTAAACGTTAGTATAAAAGGCAGAGGAATAGAAGTCTAGTGGGAGGCTGAGATTGATCTGTTCTTTTTCAATAGTTCGAGTAAGATAGATTTCATTTTGCCTTTCATTTCGCTTTTTCCTTCGAATTAGTTGTTATCATCTCTTTTTCAGTTTGAAATACAAGTCAGAAAATTGCCCCAAAAATAGTTTCATTGGTGTTAATTGTGTGTTGCTGTTGCTATATCTTTTCCAAACCCCATTGAAGATCTGAGATCTTTACAAAAACTCAACACCTAAAAAGTAAGCAATACTAAACTGGCCTCCAATCAAATTTAAGTAGAATCTAAAAATTAACCAACTTTATTAGTCACTGTGGAATCTAGTTACTTTAAAGCACTCTAAACGAGGGGGAAAGTGAATGCTGATAACTTTTGAAGATGTGCATGCCGATCCCTGGTCACATAAATGTAGATGTATACTATTAGATAAAGTGGAGATATCAATTTGCGGAAACTCACAGATTCATGATTCTTTGAAAGCTCAGATCGACTCTTAGGAGTGGCAGAAGCTTTTGAGGGTGTAATTCTTGTGGTCTTGCCACTATTTGAATCTTTGGGAATGAATTTTACTGAGGCCGTCTCCTGAAGAACACTTCCTACAGATAATTCTGTCACCCTCTGGTTCGAATAACTTGAAGTTCTTCGATTCTTCTGAGTAGAAGAAGAATCTTGCTCAATAACAGATATGCTTGGATTTAGAGTCCGGTCATTGCCTAACGAGTTGCGTCTTTGTTTGCGAATGGAAACAGGAGCTACTGGCTCAGCAAATCTAGTTTTCTTCACATATTCAGTTTCTGGCCAATGAGTAGACAGGCTATTCCGTCTGGGGCTATTGAGCTTGAGATTAACCTTAATGACATAAGGTTGGAGGTGTTGGTGCTTTAGAAGTTCAGCTGCCTGACAAATCAAGTATTCTTACATCATTAAAAGAATGCCTCAAATTTCCCAATACATCTTTGTCCCTAAGAGGATGCGGTAATTGTAAAAAGAAATACACTTGTACAATTATTTAAAAAAGAAACTCCTCTTTGACCAGATAGGAATGATGGTAACAGGCTGTAAGTAGTTCAATATTTGAAATTCCAGTGAGTAAATTTAGGAAGTATCAAGACAAGTGAGAGTGATGCGAATGGTATTTTGAAAGACTAACCGTTAACCATGGTTATTGACCACAATTTCCATAAAAAACTAGCAAAATTTTCTATTCAAAGAACCCTTAGTACTTCCCCAGCAACTTATGTTGTCCATTGTTGCGACTGTGCTAAGTGCAGCTCTTCCTCAACACAATGTACAGAATATCTTTTCTTTTTTTCCCGAATTATAGGAAATAAATACTCGCAGACAGATGAAACATATGTAATGTACAGGCAAAGACTAAGGAGTTTAGAGATAATACAGTTGGCCGTAGTTCTGGATTCTTTCGCAGCATGCTTTTGATAAGACCTCGACTGGAAAAAAAGAATCAACGAAAAAAGTAATTTAATAAACATGAAGTCATCAAATATGAAAACAATTTCATGCTACAGAAAACTTGACACATGTTGTAGGAAGGATTTAAAAAGGAAAATGATGAAAAACAAAATTAGAAGAATCATCATCATTTCCATCACTTTTGCTATGACCAAACCTTGAATCAATGATAGGGTAGGTGTCCGAAATTCTGATATTGGTACTATAATTCTTAGTAGATATTATCTACATCAACGCTGAAGTATGATAAGACAATTAAATGACTATCAGTGAAATAAAGGACATGACTCACAATGGCCCAGAGTATTTGGTCGGGAGAGGTGCCACAATTGACTTGTTTATCTTGTTGATAAGTGCTTGCATATCCTGCACAAAATTTCACACATATAAGAACAATAATCTTAATTTCAAGGTCTAACACACTGCAGGAAAGTTGATAAAAGGGATACCAAAAGTTCACCACACAAAAGTTACAATAGACATGATATCAAGTGTATTGTTCTTTAACAATATGCGCAGTAACTGCAGTTTCAGGCCAAATGCACAGACAACTGAAAGAAGACCCACAGTGATCGATAGCAACAATAACGTCTACAAAAACCCTGACATAATGATTTTACAACTTACAAATGCTTTAAAGGCAGGCTTGTGAGCAGCCATTTCGTATATGCAGCATCCTGAAATAAATTTATAATCTCCATAAGTCCATGACAATTAAAACAAAACAAAAAATTTGCATGTTCTATATAATCATTTCAATATCAATAACTTGCCTAAGGACCAAATGTCTGACTTAGAACCATATGGTATGTCCGCCAGAAGCTCTGGGCACATATAGCTTGGTGTTCCAACAATCTAAGTTATGAAACACCAATCTTATCAATAAACAATAAGGGAATACAAAAACATCAAACAGATGCAAGTTAAACAGTCTAAATGACTTACAGATGATGCCAGATCATCCGAAGTCAACATCTTAGCAAGTCCAAAATCACCTAAAATGCCATTGGTTAATAGTGTGATTTCGCAAAAGAAATATCCCCCATCAGAAATATGATAGTAGAAACACATTGCTTACCGAGACGTATGTCTTGATCTTTAGTCAAGAATATATTAGAGCACTGCATGTGATTGATAACTGTCAGTAAAACTTAACAGTACAAACATACAAATGAATAAATTAAACTCGTAGCATCCTTCAAACACACTTTAAGATGGAAATCTTTTAGATTTACAATCATGTACTCCTTTGAATTTCCCTATATATCAGAGAGAAATTTATCATAGCAATAATGTACTAAATTTCTATTAAAACTTATGCATTCAAGTCACCTTAACATCACGATGGAGAATATGATTCGTGTGCAAATAGTCTAGTGCCATTAGTAGCTGTACAAGCCATTTGCATAACTTCTGCAAACAGTTAGCAATGTGTCAGAAAAAAGACAAACAAACTCAAAGATTAGCTAAAAGCTACGCTACGTAGAATGCACTAGATCCAAAGAAAGATAGAAATACTATGCTAAAAAGAAAAAATAACCTCTTCTGAGAACAAGACATTGTTAGCCTTTTTAATAGCTTCAGCCCTGCCAAAGAAACAAATAGCCGAGGACAAAGTTAAACGATTAGAGGCAACTAGGCAAGTACGTTTCCTTAGCATAAATAAATGAATCTAAACAGTGAAATGCAGAAGAAGGAAGCTCACATGTCTCCACCTTCGCAATATCCGATGACAATACACACGTAACATCCCTAAAGCAATGGCAGAAACTCGTTAATAACAAATACAGGAGAGTTGCATCAGTGCATATATATTCTTAAGTGTTGATTGCCTTCTGTAAGTGTTCTGCACGTTCATTTCGGTATGGCACAAGATTTGAAATACAAATAAAAATGATTGAAAAAGAAAAATGGATGAAGTGATGAAATAAGAAGATGGCATTGCCAATTTAACCCGAATGATAGCAGTTTGCTGACCTTTTCTACCCAAGAATCTTTGTAATCCACAATAAATGGATTCTTCATTTTGGATATAAGCTCCATCTACGAAGGCAGGAAAAAGATATTAGTGCGTAAAAGCCATTGATGCTTTTTTTCCAACCATCTTTTCGGTATGACAAAAGAACAGGACCACTATTAATAGGATAGCGAGAAAAATCATTGATTTTGATCTCGCCAAGCAGATCAGAAAAAAAAAGAAAAGAGAACATTGTTTTGAAGTTGAAGCCAAACACACCCTCAGCTTCCGATGGCAATGTTATTCACCTTTTGTTCAAACTCTTGCACAAATCAATTAATCAGGTTACAGAAAAAAAAAATTCATTTGCCTAATTATGTCGACAAGTCTTATTCCAAAGTCTAAATATTTCTAGCAAACTTTATAAGGAAAAATGGAACCTCCTGGTGAGCAGATCTGCGGCTCCTGTCAGTTTGCCGAGCAAGACGGATCTTTTTCAAAACATACCTTGCGACAAGAATAAGAGAATATCCATTAAGTCATCTTTATCATCACTGATTATAGCACTAAAAAATATGGCACCTAAACTAAAAGGGGAACAAATGATGTGCATCAATTAAGCTCACTTCTTTTTCTCAAGCTTATGTCTCACAAGAAGTGCTGAACCAAAAGCTCCCTTCCCAATTTGCTCCAATACTTCATACTGCTCCATTATGCAGCTAATTTGACCTCCTATTATTATAAACCACGAAGTGTCAAATCCTTTAAAATATTTTTGACAACCACAAGTTGTATGAAAGTTCGACAAGCTTATTATGCAAGAACTACATATGCAAACCAGTTATCCACGACAAACCAAACAAGGGATAAGAAGAAACAACTAACCACCGAAAAACTAAAGGATTAAACAAATATTGATTTTCCACAGAGCAAAAAATCAGAAACCAAATCAAACCTATACAGTCAAAACAATCAATATCTTGCTAAAGTGTGCAGAATATAAATTCGATATTGCTTAGATATAACAGCATTTATAAAAAAAAATTAAATGTTAAAAAATGCTTACTAGTAAAGAACCTTGGAAAAATTAAGACTATGTTTCAATGAAATGCTTATACAGACAATTTATCAAAATGTGAGAGCTTTTTATTTTTTATTTTTAAAAAAACTCTCATTATGTTTATGATACAGCCATTCTGTCAAACGAAATCTTAAAGGAGATGAAAATGCATTAACTGGCTCTAAGAACTGGAAATATTGTCTCTCAACTCAATAAAACGAAAAAATGAAACAACAAATCTAACAAAACAGAGAAAATTTACCTTCCCAAGTATAGATCTCGCAACACAAAAAAGCTAGAAACAAAACAATGTGATTTCAAAAACATTTCAATTAAAGTAAACGTAAAAAGCTTTGGAAAAGAGAGATAAACAGAAGAGAGAACAAACATAATATGCATTAATTGGCTCTCAGAACCGCAAATAATTGTAACTCAACTCAATAAAATGAAAAATAAGACAACGAATCAAACAAAAATCAAGCAAATTAACCTTCCGAAGCACAGACCCCGCAACAAGAAAAAACACCCTTAAAACAAAATGATGTGATTTCAAAAACAGTCTAGTTCAAATGATCACCAAAATAAGAACATCTAGAAAGAGAGAAAGTGAAGTGAAAATAAACAGAAAATGCATCTATTGACTTTAATGACCACAAATAATTGTAACTCAACTCAATAAAACGAAAAACAAGACCGTAAATCGAACAAAAACAGAGCAAATTTACCTTCCAAAATACAGATCCTGCAACAGAAAACAAAACCTAGAAACAACACAATGTGATTTCAAAAACACTTCAGTTGAAATAGAGACAAAATGTTACTGAAAAGAGGGATAAAACGAAGAGTAAAAGTATGGACTTAGTGAAAATAACTTTCACTCAACTCAATAAAGCAAAAATAAGACAATAATTGAAAAAAAATAGAGCAAACTTAGCTTTCAAAGTACAGATCCCGCGACAACAAAGAAAACATAGAAACAACGCAATGTGATTTCAAAAACACTTTTGTACAAGTAAACATAAATACCCTCCGAAAAAAAGAGACAAAGTGGAGATAAAAATGCGTTAATTAGCTCTACCAACCTCAAATAGTTGACACTCAACTCAATACAACCAAAAATGAAACAATAATAGAGCAAGATAGAGAAAATTAACCTTCCGAAGTGCAGATCCCACGAAAGAAACGAAAACCTAGAAACAGACAACAGAATGTGATTTCAAAAGCATTTCAGTTAGTTCAAAATATAAACATAAAAAAAGATAAAGTGAAAATAAAAGGTACACAATCAGTGGAACCGAAGAGAGAGAAGGATAGAGAGAGAAAGGTTGAAAGGAGAGAGAAATCACCTGAGATGCGGAAGAAGTGTCGAGAGAGAGATCAGGAGAGATGCGGAGGAGAGAGAAAGCGCAATGCGGGGGCTAAGAGAGAGAGTTGCAGAATGAGAAGCTCCTCCGCCATTGATGTTTAGAGAGAGAAAGTGTTTGGAGAGTGTATCTCTCTGTTCAGAAGGAGAGAGAGAGAGGGAGAGAGATAGAGAGAGAGAGAGAGATGGATTAGGATATTAGTGAGACTTTAATTAATTAAACCTAGGAGTGAGTGAGAGAGGGCTTGCTCTTAAGACTAATTAAAAAAGTCTAATTGAGTCAAATCAATGGGAATTTACTCCGTCATATATAACTCTCACATATATATATATATATATATATATATTAAGAAAAGTTAATTGATGAAATTCAACAATTACATGACTCATTTGTTTTACTATTATGTTTTATTGGAAATATAAGTCTTTTTTTTTATTTGAATTAAAAAATTATATTTAATGAGAATAGATAAATTAATTTTATTATTATTATTATTCTAAAAATACCCTTCAGCATCATGAGTGTGTTTCTTAACATTGTAAAAAGTGATTAGTATTAATAAAAACACATCGTATTAAATCATGTTTATTAATATTATAAAAAGTAGTTGGTGTTGATAAAATATTATTATATTGAATTGGGGTATAAAGGAAATAAGTCTATACATTGGATGTAAAAAATAAAAAAAAGTCTTATATTAATAAAATGGGAGAGTAGTTCTTAATAAATATATATATATATATTAAATAAGTACATATTAGTAAAAAAATATATATTATAATGATATTGAAGATGTAAAGTGAAATATAATTAGATGTAAAACCAATATAAAATGGTTGCCTATCAAATATGGACAAGAAAATACTATTACCACATGATCTATCTATTCCTACTTTAAAATTTTGAATTCTTGTGCCACGTTCCTCCATTTCGCATAACCAAACTACCCCTCTCACATTCCTAAAATTACATTTCACTCATACTATTCGATTCAATAAATAAATTACCGGTCAATTATTTAGACTTTATTTTTCCACACCTATTTAGGCATTAATTACTAATAGAGACCAAGTTGATGGCACAGTTCATAAGTGTAACTCTCCATTGCCCTCGGCAAAGCAATGGTGGGGGCTCCATTCGTTTTTTCCAACCAACACAATGGTTATGAACATGTCTTTTAAGTTCCAAAACTGGTGAAATATTAAAAGTTTTAGTATATTATTGTCAAATAATGCATTGACAATCTTCTAGAAAAAAAATTATTTGAACGATGACTTGTGTCTTTTAAAATGAAAAATAAGAAACAAATGAAAATTTATGGACTAAGCATGTTATTTTCACGCTAGCTATTCACGTACTAAACTAGTACAATATATTATAAATACTGCTGCATGTCGGTAAAATAAGATTAGGTAATACTTTTTATCTCTACAATTAATGCACTTGATTGTATTTTTCATATTCCAAGTACTAACTTGAGCGTGGGAGGCTTTTGCAAATGCTCAATCACCTGCGTTTTCATGTACCAATACGGAGGACGATCAGACATCTCCAATAATGTATATTTCAGATTTAATGATTGGAATATTCAATAATTTTACACAATAATTTCGACAACTTATATTTTTTTGGAAGTTTGTAACCCCCTAATTTGGTTATGTATTATTTGATAAGTCAAAAAATATACAATATCATGAATTTGGGGGGGAAGTAGCACACGCCATTCTCCATGGTAAAACGCGGATGAATAGTTAATTGTGAAAGTATTAGCCATGCACATAGTATTATATACCCTACAAGTACAAAGTACTATAAATATATAATGCTATCGTCGGAAAAAATAAAGAGATAACAACTAATACCCTTTTTATTTTCAAATTATATAATTGTCGTTTCTCTCTAAGATATGGAATAAAGTATTGAAGAGTTTTTGAGAGTTAACCACCTCCCAATTTTTGCAGTAAAACTCAGGATTGGTCGTTTGAATGGACAAATAAAGAAAGACAAAAGAATGTGTGTCACAACCCGCTCAAAGGAAAGACTACAACTCATACACGAAGCGTTTTTTACTCTTCTACGCAAGTTTTAATAATCTCACTATTTATATAACTTTTGAAATGTAAAAAATTATTCTTATTTTATTTCTAATTAATTAAAAAAAATTAATAAATCTCATTATTTGCCATTATCTACTTGTATTTAATTATTAAGATTCATTGATGGTTTTATTAGTAAATATAAGAAATTATGGGATATTACTTTGAACATATTAGTCATAATGATGTAATTATACCATCAACGAGATATATATTTAAATTTTTTAGAATAAAAGACAAAATGGTCAAAATAATTTAAAGCCAGCACAGAATAAAAAAATTTGCTCTTTGAAGATTTATTGAAACGTAATGCACCTAATTGATTGGAAAATGAAATTAGTCTGTGCTCAGGACAATAAGGCAAAACTCATGGGTGGTGAATGATAACATTGCTATGAAAAATTATTTCAACGTTTAGCAACCTTTTTTTGACCATATGCTCTATCACAAATCCTGCAAGACTAGTCGTTTGTTGTACATTAAATTTAAAAATATATATAGAAATTTTATACTACGTAAATTTTTTTTTTTTTTACATATATTCCTTCGTTATTTAATATGTAGATAAAATTAATAATATTACTATGAATGATTAATCTCACTTCTATCTATGTGTAAGTAATTTTTTTTAAGTGTCAGTTGATAAATAAATATATATAATAATTTTTTATATATTTGTAAATCCAAAATTCCTATAAAAAAATAATATTTATTTTTGGGACGTAAATCGGTGAATTGAGTAAACTTTTCCCAAATTTTGAAATCCAGTCAAACATATAGAGAGATAGGGGAGTGGGGAGGGTGTCAGAGCTAGTTTTGGCAGCTTTCGTGAGGGTCTTGTTTGGAAT
>MKEJ01030871.1:0-20468 GCA_001753735.1 Embelia ribes
TTGAATTTGTTAAGTTTACTTTTGGGCTGGGTTCTGTTCAGTTTTTTTTTCTACTGGAACCCGCCGTTGCCCGTGGCGGGTACTATATTTTTGTGCTTTGTGCAATATTTTTTTTTTACATGGTTTGAATTTGTAAAGGTTTTCAGGTTGGGTTTTTTTTTTATTTGTTTGAACCCGCCGTTCCCATCGGCGGTTTTTTTTTTTTTTACCCGCCGTTCCTTGCTCGGTTTATTTGTACCCGCCAATGGGAACGGCGGGATTGATAAACATGCCATTCCCACTGGCGTTTTTAAAAAACAGGCTGGGTTTGGTAAAAAGTTTTAAAAAATGGCTTATTTTGGCATTTTTCTCGGGGATATGATTTGTTAGGGTTTTTTTTATTATTCCTTTTAGAGTTTTATTATGTCAGTGTCACTCTACTTTCAAAATTACAAATTGACCCCCAAATTTGAAAGTAATTGCAAACTGAAACCCGCCATGTGTACGGCTTGTCCACGGCGTTTCTGTCGAGTGTCAATATTTAAATAATTAATTGACGTAATGACGTATCAAACTTGCTATGTGGTATATATGACACATGTCCAGGCTTTTCCCACGCAAATTTGGGCCAACGGTGAGTAAGCATGGGTACATCAACGATTTGGTGAGTCCAGGCATTTTAGGCCCTGCCTTATTAGAAGGCAACTTGTTTTTCCTGTAACAATGTTGTTAAAATGGCAGTCCAAACAGTAGGGACCAGCTTCACGGCCTTTCTTTAAGGACATTGCTTCGTAACTTTTAAAATTAAGGGGCTAATTTTTCTCCAGGGAAGTTAACAGAACCAACTAGATAATGGCTTAATACTACGGGGGCATTTGTAAAATTTTTCCTGATGTAAATGACATGCTGAACAAGGAGCTTCGAAAGTGGGAAATCCATTTTCTACATAACTACTGGATGTTTAGGATTATGCTAGTGTCAATCGTCTTTCCTGTCACTGGGTTATGTCAACCGGCAATCTTGTGCGTGATAGGGTGCACACGCTTGATGATTATTGATATATATGTTTGTCATGCTGTTCGAATTTGACTTTGGTGATACGCCTGACTGCATTACCACTCCAATAAGGGAAAAAGAAAATAAGCATGCCCATTCTTTTAATTTGGCAGAAATTCTATTTGGGTTTCCATCAGGTCGTGATACCTTATTTTGGTTCCATCCTCAAGTTCTTGGGATTAAGGCTTTGTTTGTTGTTGTATATATGTGTCTCGTATACAAGTACTGATTTGTCTCCTCTCCTTCGACCCACGGGGTTAGTTTCTGTAGTTTTCAAATTCCAAATATGACCTTGAGTAGTTGGGGGAATTTTCATTGTTGCTTGAAATTGCATGAATTAACACTCATATGAGTTGAAGTAGTGAATGGTGCAGGAAATAAGAAAAGAAAATGTAGGTAGTCGTATTGACGTAACATTATTAGTTTAAAAGCCAAATACACCACCTTTCACGGAAGATGTTTTCTTGAGTCAATTGCAATCGTGTTAATATCACTTTTGGAGCAAATAAATTGCATTTAAACTCTGATATCAAATTATTTCCTTGCAAGTTTGTCTTGTGGACAATAGACATTGGGTATATATGCCTGTACTATAGCCTTGTGAAGGCGTGATTTGGACAAGTGATTTGGACAACTTGTGACTCTTTCTGTGTACTCCATGTATGTTGTTGGTATGGCAAAGAATTATCATATTTGTAGATTTAAAGGATTGTTGCTTTATAGTTCTTTTATCTTAATTGCACTTAATTTGGATGCATTTAGTGAGTTGAAAGACATGAAGCAATCACTTTGTTATATTTATCAACAATCTTTTCAAAATGGCTTTTCACATTCAATTCACTTTTATGATGTGTTTCTTCTTTTGAGAATTTCCTCATGTTTAGTCTGAAGGCAACTCGTAGAAACATTGGAGGTCCTTTCGATGGTTGGTTTGCTGTATTCTTGCCACATATAGGGTTTTCAAAAACAAGAATATTTCTAATTGCCTCTAGTTAACAAGAATAGTTCGGCTGTCACCTCTATTTAATTTCTCGTGTTGCAAAGTAACCAAAATGTTAGAAGAAATGTTTATGGCTCGTGAGAGTTGGTGAACATGTCCTTGAGAAGTGTGCTTTCTTAGCAAGATGGAGCTAAGCTTTTGAACTTTGTCTATGCTGCTGCTGTTTGAAGAATTTGCACCCTGAGGATCACTATTTTCTAAGTTTGGCGACAGTTTTCAAATGGGTGCTTATAAGGTATCCTACTTTGAAGGTGTGGGCCATTGTAGACTGCCGCCATCACGATTTCTAAGCAATAACCCCTTCCAGTGTTTTAAAATGCCTGGCTACTTTAGTACGAAACTGAATATTTTGCTATTTCCTTTCCTTTCTCCTCCAGATGCCCACTAGAGATTTTTTTGGTATACAATGTAGTATGCTATTATATCTCGTTATCTTTTGGGTGTTACACAATTAGTAGCTAATGTCCATGATCTGAATTTGCTTCATAAAAACAAATTGTATAGCAATTTTTATATTACACGATGTTGTCTCCCATCAATAATATGTCAACTCATACACTATTGTGACTTTTTTCTGTCACCTCACCTCTGCCGTGTCTGTCAAAGGGCTGATTGTGTTTGCTTGTATATCTGCTACAACACTTTAGGTCTTTCTATTCCTATCTGGTTCCTTCTTAAGCAGATGGATTAAAGAGTAGTGATTGACATGGCATGTCTTAGTTCTAACAGTGTATGGTGATTATTCCTAAACTCCTGCATGTGTACATTGCAAGGCAAAATGTGAAACAAGCAATGGTTTATATGCAATGAAGAAGTTCAAGGGGACTTTAAACGCTTGCAATATTTGCTGATAATGATATTTTTATGATGATCAATAGTGTGATGATCTGTTGCGGTGTTTCTTGATGTCCATAATGATTTTGAGAAATGACAACAATAAAATTAACAGGGAGGAGATTCCTTTGTGTGAGATGAAATAGAAAGTCATGATGATAGAGGGAAAAATCAATCCAATAGAACCAAATGGTTAAAAGGCTTAGTTGAGTTGCATAGAGAAAGATTATTAGATTTGCTGCATATACTAGAGCTGGCTATGAGGGGGTGAAAAAGAAGCTATTATATATACAGAAGCGTTGGTGTCAAAATTAGATCCGTTGGGGAATGTGAAATGGCAAGAAGAGAGAAGATATAAAAGATGTAAAATGCTGTTTTAATTCCACACCATTCAAGGGTTGAATAACTTTTGCCTTTTTTTTCATTTGGGTGTGTGCACAGCAAGTCTTGTTTGTACACAGAGGCTATGTTGTTACTGCTATACCATGTAACTGAACAAATATCTTGCTTAATTTGTTTTTGCCTTATTTTATGACATCTACAACTTTTGCAGTCGGTATTTAATCTCTTAGCTGATGATTTTATGATTTGCGACACACTAAAATTTTTCATATATCATGTTTCTCTTCAGGTTATGATTAAGATGTGGGTCGATGGTGCTGAAGGGGATGTCATATATGGATTAACGGCGAAATTTGGTGGTAGTTTACCGACTGCAGCTGAAGACAGCAGCCGGTTGCCTGCTGCTTTTGCAAAACCTTTAAACTGCTGTACCAACTCCTCAAAGGTTTTACTTCTTTTATTGGTCAACCTCCTTTTTATGTTCATATATGTTTTGAAAGGAAGCTATGATATTATGTGACATGTACCATTTAGTTGTTCTCGGGGTTCTGAGACGATGTTCCCAACAACTCGATAATATGTAGGAGACAACCTTTAGCCAAAATATTCTACACCCCTTACAGATGGATATGCATAAATTTTTTCAAATTATGAACCCTTCCCAGTTTTGGGATCAGAACGTGAAAAATGCAGCAAAGCTTTTCTCCAAACTGACTTCCTATAGGGATTGAACCCCATCCACACCTGCAATGTTCCATCTAAAATGGATAGGCGTAAAATTTCTTTAAGATTGTTAACGTCTTCCCACTTTTGGGATCGTATCAATGAATAAAGGCATGCAAGCTTTTCTCTGACTGACTGTTCTCGAAGCTCTCCTGAAACAACACCACAATGTAACTATGAAATAGATCTCTAACTAATTGAAGGAGTCTGAGAATAATTTTCTTGAGACTTTCCCTCAATGGTAGAAGCTGCCAGCGCCACCCAGGCTTGTGTGAGTATGGGATTCTCACCTTATATACATGCTTGATTCTCAGTTGGATGTATTTAATGCTTCTACAATTAGATTGCTTCCACAATCTTTTGACTGGTGATTGCTAAGTCATATGACGTTTGAGGTCATGAGAATGTGCGGAAGGCTAATTTCATAATTTGACGAGTGTGGGCATACAGGAAGTCTATAGTCCAAAAAAAACAAAAAAAAGAAAGACCATAGAACCATTTCCAACTCTGTACTGGAGCAGAGGCTTTAACTTGTCTAATCTTTATAAGCTGTAGCCTACTCCAAGAGTGTGAGGGTGGGATTCTCACCATTTATATATGATTGATCCTTAGGTAGTTGTATTTTTATGTTTCTACAACTAAAAGCATTAAGGGCTAACCTGTCAACACTTCATCATGCCTATCATTATGTTAGTTATTTGAGAATGATTCATACCTTTAGTTATCTTGGGGGTAATTTGCCCTAAATTGACTTTATTCTGGTTAAAAGCAGTTATAATGACGAGGTGATCTGTTTACTTTATATACAGAGGCTTTAAGATAGCGATTAAGATTCATGATTGTGTTTGAAGATTCTGATTGAATAAGAACACTAATTTCAAGATTTTGTTCTTTCTATTTACAGTTTTGCACAATGCCGAGTTCCGTGGTATTTTTTTTTATGAAAAAAGAGGTTCTTTTCAAGCTTTCTAATTCCCTTTACCTTTTTGAAGGTGGAAAAATATTTTGGGCTCAAGAGTTGCCTTGTTTGCTTTATATGTAATTTAACATCTCTGAAACCAAGATATTGTGTATTAAACATCATGTTCAATAATGTTTCTGGAGGATATAACCTGCTGTTATTATGCAGTTATCTGATTCTGTTGCTTTGTCGACACGTGGTGATTGTGATTTCATGACTAAAGCTCAAGTTGCAGAATCTGCGGGAGCATCAAGCTTGATGGTCATAAGTGATGGAGAAGGTTGTGATACATTATGCATCTTTAAAATCTTCTCAAGTTTTTAAAAATTTGAGCTTTTAAAATTTTGTGGCAATGATGTGACATTTATTTTATTAATTAATATTAATAATTCATGTTTGATATATTTTAAAAATTTGTGCCTCTTCATAGATGTTTTGGATATGGATTGCCGGGACAAAAATGTGGTAACCATCAAGATCCCTGTTGTGTCAATCTCAAAGTCAGATGGGGAGGCTATAAATAAATCAATTGCAATTGGAAAGAAAGGTCAGCCCTTAGGTTTCTGCTGATAAATTGGAGTTTTATTATGTCAACACGTTATCGCTGTGATTATTTTAATTTTTACTTCGAAACATAGAGAGCATGCAAATGGGATGCTTCGAGCTTTTAAGTATATTTTCACGTGGGAACTTATATATGCATATAACTTAACAACTAAAATTCAAGACATAAAGTTATCTTGTAAGCTTTTACTTCTTGCATGGAACTAGACGTAGCAAACTGAAGAGCCAATTGTAGACATTGTTATTTTATTCCTTATTTGTTTGGCCATGTTATAATAGAAGAGGAGTACTACCCTTTGCAGTGTACCATCTTCCTGAGAAGTTAGTGTGTTGTATAACTCCATTCCACATTATCATGAAGATGGAGCTTTAGTTTTTTGATTGCTGTTATTGCGAGGAGATGATATGATACTAAACTTATCCTTCTTTTCTAAAGAAAGAAGACTCAATAGAATTTGGCTGGAGAACAGTTGTAGATGACAAATATTTTATTGGAGGAGCTGGTCTCACACTTGTTGAAAAAATAACTAACTTTGTGAACTGTTGGTCTACATTTAGGAGTTGTGTTTCGTGTCGCATTCTCTTCTGCAACTTTGTGTTCTATAGTTTCATTTAGTAGATTATACTGATCTTCAGGCTTCAACTGTCCGACTTGTAGTTTATTGGTATTCTAATGGGCTTATTCTGTATATTTCCTTCACTTTTTCTCATTAATATTTTCTTCACTATTGCTATTTATCAAAAAAGAAAATGTTTTTCTTTCACTAGTTTAACTATGAATCATGATAGCCTTTGGACAAAATGAGTCACAGTTGAAATTGGATGCTTCATCTTCTTCTTCTCCTTTGCATTTGATTGTGTATCGGCATCCTCTTCTTATTCCTCTTCTCCATCCCGATTCTTTTCTTGTATTCTTGTTCATGTAAAGTCATTTAGAACTAAATACTTCTTAATGGCTGTTTCTGATACGGTGTTTGAGGTCCTTCTCTGTCTATAATTACAAGTAGAAGTTATTGCCTGCACTAACAATTTTCTCTCCTAATGCAATTAATTATTTGGTCAAATTATGTCTAATGTGGAAAGAGGGTGAATCTGACACTATTCTCTTGTGGCTCCTTCATCCCCTTCATTTTTTGCCCTTAATGCTCCTCCATTTTTATTTAAATTCCCATCCAAGGAAAGCCACCATTTATCACTCAGACCTTGTTGGACTGATTAGACACCTTGGCTGAGAACACGACACATTGTTTGTCAGTAGTAGAGATATTCATGATTCCGAACAATCCTTCCTCTGCTGATGTATCTGTTAAAGTAATCCCACATCGGGAATTGATTGTGTTAAAATATGAAATAAAAAGGGCTCCTCTCCTTAATAGGTCCTTCTAGTGGGAAGTGATGGGCTTTAATATGGTACCAAGGCCAACCTGGGCTTGTTTGAGAATTGCTGCTTGTTGTTGACTCCACCCTTGTATGTATACTTGTTGGGCTTTCGGAGATTTGACATGTCCACAAGCGAGGGTTAGTGTTAAAGTTATCCCACATCGACCAGTTATAAGGTTTATATAAGAAATATAAAGGACTCACACTCCTTCCTCAAATAGGTCCTTCTAGTGGGAAGTGATGGGCTTTAATAATATCAAAGCCATGAAATTGATTAAAATTTCTTGCAGAAGCAAGACTGATTCACCAGAGTTTCAACGGAAAGAAAGTCAAAACAAAGTCTGTTGTTGTCTGGACAGGCAAAATATAGCTATGATGAGAACACATCTAATCTTGTGTATATATTCTGTGGTTGCCCTTGTTCAAGCATTTTAACCAATGTTTTTGACGTGTAATTTGGTAAAATCATTATCACATCATTGCAGAGTAAATTCTGTCCAAGAATTCTTGAGAAGGGTTGGTTTGGTAATACTTACCGATAAGGATGTTGAGAAACTTTGACATGAGAATATTGAACACCTAAATAACCAAGTTGCTTATGAATTTAATCAATACTTAATATAATTGATTTTAAACTAATGAAATGCAACAACTCAGACCAAAATTCAGCATTTGGCTATCATCTCAACGCAGTCCTGTTAGAGCAACCAGTATGTTTCTTTGGCTCTGTATTTGGAGAAGGTTGTTCTTGTTGTGATCTGTGCACATATACTTTACAAAGCTACAGATGTTATTCAGGAGGCTGATGAAACATCCTACTTTATGTGGTATTCCATTTGGTGGATCGTGTGTATATCTGTTTGCTTTTGTCTTCAGTTTCATCTATATGAGTTGAAAGTTTAACTTGCCATACATTCTTAACATAGTGGAACTGAAGCTATATTCGCCAAACCGCCCAATCGTGGATCTCTCTGTGATTTTCTTGTGGATGATGGCTGTGGGGACAATTATTTGTGCTGCTCTTTGGTCTTGCTCTACCACAGTTGAGGAGATTGATGAGCGCTATAACACACTTTCACCAAAGGTTTGAATGAAACTATTCTTTATTATTTTTTGGTACTTTTCATATTCAACAAATGGATTGTGGACGCTTTACTTTTTCTCTACCACCACAAGGATGTTGAAACAGATCTTCTTTTACTTTGTTATTAATATCTTTGCAACGGAAAGAGAGGGTACAAAGGTTTATTACACTATATCCTTGATGTATTGCAGAAATGTCCATTTAGGCTTCATAGGTTTTGAGGGCTATCATTTCTAATTTAATGTGGAAACTCATTTCTATTTTAATGTGGAAACTCATTTCTATTTTAATGTGGAAACCTGTAAGAAGTGGTTGCTTAATTCTGAATCACTAAGAATTTTTTAGTTTTTCTGACTGCCTAAACAAGTAATTAAACTTAATAATTTAGCTATATAAAGTCTAAAACAATAGTCTGCTTCTATGAGAGGAAGGGAATAATCATGTTGATAAATATGAAACCAAACGAGACCTTAGTGTTATCCATATGTAGGGCTTTTGTGTTGGTATCTTTGAGGTTAGGTAAGTACGTATGTTAGTTGCAGGTGAGAATATTATTAGAACTGTCAGATGCATTAAGTATAAAAATCTTCTCTTCTAAAATGTACCATATATTGCTGACATAGATTGCTTTGCTAGAGAATGTATGGGAAATTTTTGTTCAGCATGTTACATTAGAAAGCTGAAAGTTTATATGCACTAATTATCCCCAAACACACTAATTATCCCCAACCATCTCTAGCTTTGAATATGCACGCAGTGAGTAATTGCTCTATTAGTTTGCTTGCTTTAGTCATACCAAAAGATACTGACAGAGGCCTTTTGTGTTTTACCTTAGCATTTTGTTCTCATGATTACTGGTCTGAAATCTTCTTCTCTTTTTTCTTTTGTCCTTCTTCTCTTGTTTTACGCAATGCTTGTTTCTCTTATGAAGATGTCTATTTTGGTTGATTTTGTTGTGAAGTCTTATTTTAATTATTTTCATTTTCCCCTTAGTAGGAATCTGGAAATTCTGGAACAGACGAAGACGATGATGGGAAGCTTGACATTAGTGTTAAGACTGCTATAGTTTTTGTCATAACAGCTTCCACTTTTCTCCTGCTACTATATCTGTTTATGTCGTCTTGGTTTGTCTGGCTGCTGATTGGGCTTTTCTGCATTGGTGGTGTTGAGGTACAACCTTCCTTCTTGGGTTCAGATATTGTTATTTCCTATTGTATTTTGGTGGCTGAGAGACATGCTAGATCAGGATGTACAAGTTTGTCTTCATTTGATGTTTTGTTTATGTTTGCACAATCTGCTGCTATGGTCCTTAAAAGCGATAGAGGATGGTAAACATAACTGAAATGTTAATTCTGGTATTCTACCCAAGCATAGGGAAGTACACTAACAGTCGACTCTGAATTACAAAACCATTAGTTATTTGAATACTACTGGATGATTTATTTTAACATATTATTATGTAATGCTTTCATAGTAATATCAATATGTTCTCAAAAAATTATACGCATTGGAAAATTTTAACATGTTACCTTTTTCATGCTACTGGGAACAGCAATCCAGATTGAAATTTTTGTTTTAGGAATAGAATCATCAATTCATTGTACTTGTATTCTCTGCTACGTTGAGATTGGAGTAGAGTTATGGACCACTTTGAAGCCATAACTTAGCTATTTTGTTCTGAATACTCAAATTTTCATCGATTTATTTTGTGCCAAATTTGGCATATTATTTTCATTTTTAGTCGATATGTGCTTAGAGAAATGTCCTTGTGGTCTCTGTTGTTGTCATGTTGCTGCAAATTGACCTAGTTAACAATTCGCATGTGAATAGAGATACATAATTCTGAAGTTTTAATGGGGCGTTCACACCCCTTCTAAGCGGGTTCTGAATGTTGACTAGTTTAAGGAGTGGGAGTTAAGGAAATTTTATTAGCAACATGATATTTGTATGGAACATGATTTGGACGCAATGAGACCCATGTAGTTAGAGTTTAATGCGAAATATAAGCAAAAAAATGTAGAACTGATGTAGTGTTATGTCGTAGGACAAGAAGGAGATTCACTATCTTTCAAGAACACAGAATTTTTGTCATGTACCCAATTAGGGTGTGGGATTTAATTGTTACTCGTGTAAAAGGAGGGGGAGCTTGGTGTAAGAAATAAGGGCGCTACTACTCTATTTGAAAATGCAGGGGAGTTTTATGCAATTTCTAAGAAACTTCACCTAAACTTAGTATAAAAGAGGAAGAGGAATAGAAGTCTGGTGGGAGGCTGAGAATGATCTGTTCTTTTTCAATAGTTCGAGTAAGATAGATTTCATTTTGCCTTTCATTTCCAGTGGCTTTTTCCTTCGAATTAGTTGTTATCATCTCTTTTTCAGTTTGAAATACAAGTCAGAAAATTGCCCCAAAAATAGTTTCATTGGTGTTTAATTTTGGGTTGCTGTTGCCCAATCTTTTGTAAACCCCATTGAAGATCTGAGATCTTTATAGTTTAATCCCTCAAAAACCTATCTTCGTTTCGCACCCTGAAGCCGTATTTAGAATCAAACAGTTGCTTGGCTTTTGTGTGTGGGTTTATTTGGAATCACGGAAGGAACAACATAACATTGTGGATTGATTTATTGGCTTCTCACTGGAAATGCTGTTGGTGCAGGGAATGCATTCTTGTCTAGTGACCTATTTGTCAAGGTAATGCTAAACCCACTTGTATATATGATTCCAGTCAATAAAGTCATTTTGAAGCTTCATGTACTCATCAGATGTGCTTGTGCTGGTTTATTTGCTGTACAGGAAATGGAGAAACAGTGAGCAGAAAAAATTAATTGTCCCAATTTTAGGAGACATTTCAGTTCTTTCTCTTGTGGTCTTGCTATTTTGCATTGCATTTGCCGTTGGTTGGGCCATTGAAAGGAAGACTTCATATTCATGGGTTGGCCAAGATGTTCTTGTAAGTTATGTTTAAAAAATTACGTGTTTTGCTGCAGTGTAAATAAATCAGGCATTACGGTCTGCGTTAATGTCTAGTATTGCTATTTAGTTGATTGGTATATATTAGCTGATATACATCCAGTTTAGCCACAAAAAAAAAAAAAAGTCGATGCGTTCCCAAACAAAATTTTGTGGTACAACTTCTCAAATATGTGTCCACTGATATACAGTCAATTTTTACAAATATTTTGTACTAAGAAGGTTTCACAGAAAATATAGCTTGACTATGTCTTTTCCCACTTACTGGAAGAAAGTTTCGTGTATCTAAGAGTTTCAGTTTTTGAAGAATCATGGACCATATTGAAGTATGCCGAACCTGGGGCTAAGGGATTGTTTTCTTTGTGATCATTGTGCGCTTTTAGTTTATTCTTTTGCAAGAAACAAAACATACTAACATATCGTGTGCCAAATGTTTTCTTTGTTTCGAGATCTCATATTTGGAAGCCTTTAGTATGCCAAACCTATGGCTAAGAGATTGTTTTCATTGTGATCATCGTGCGCTTTTAGTTTATTCTTTTGTGTGTAAAGCAAAAAATACTAGCATACCGTATGCATATAGTGGAAGAGATTGGTGGCAGAACAAACTTTCTCGTTTGTGAAAGGTGAATATATTTAAAGAGTATGAGCATATTGTATGCCAAATGTTTTCTTTGTTTCGAGATCTCATATTTGGAAGCCTTTAGTATGCCGAACCTATGGCTAAGGGATTGTTTCTTTGTGATCATCATGCGCTTTTAGTTTATTCTTTTATGTATAAAACAAAAAATACTAGCATACTGTATGTGTAAAATGGAACAGATTGGTGGCAGAACAAACTCTCTCTTTTGTGAAAGGTGAATCTATTTATAGAATATGAGCAGATGGCCAAACCACTGAGGCAAGGAAAAATTTTGTGGCCTACCAAAACATATTCCGGAATTTGTTTTAACTTTGAAAGTTTACAGTTAGCACATTCGAATAAGTAAATCTATATATAAGTCCTGGATTGGCAATTCACTTGAGGCTTATGAGAAATGTTTTTGACTTGTCCTAGCATAAACTCATAGAAGAAGCCAACATACTATTAAAGTGAAATTTTGATTAGTATAGAATTTAACTTACCTCCAAAAGAAAAGGTATATGATCATCCCTTGGATCCTATATTTCTTTTGCTTACTTTATTGTTTTTGGGGAGGATGGTTTGCGTCAGACTCTGCTTGGTGAAATTCCATCATTCCATGCAAGGTGAGTTGATACACTTCCTGAAGCTAGTAAGTGTAGGGAGAGAAGTTATGTTGTTCAGTAGCATAATCAGAGTAAAATAAGGGGTTATCATTCTTTGGAAATCTCTTTTTCTTTCTATTAAGTTTTTTTTTTCTCTCTTTGTGAATTTTTTGTTATGTGGATTGATCTCGTTAGATCAACTCTCAATTTTTGATCTTTCATATGCTAAGCATGCTATTGACTTCTTTGTTTAAGGGTATCTGCATGATGATATCAGTGTTGCAATTGGCCAGGTTGCCTAACATAAAGGTACGAGGATCAAGATTTGATATTTGATATTTTACACACTATTTTCGAATAATATTGTTATCTTTATTCAGGTTGCAACGGTGCTTCTTTGCTGCGCATTCATCTATGACATTTTTTGGGTCTTCCTATCTCCATTAATTTTCAAAAACAGTGTTATGATTGTGGTAAGATTAGTTCATTTGATTATGTTTTCTCTAAGATAAATCTTTGATTTTTCTATCTTTTAGTGCGAGACTCCAGCGGAGCATGAGCATCATGAGTGTTGCTTTACTAGTGATAAGTAGTTAGCCAAAAATTTTCTTTTAAAATTTAGAAACCGTGAATTGGGTGTTTTTTTTTTTTTGTTTAAATAAAGCAGTGAAATCAATATAAGCAAGCTGACAGAAGATCCTATAGAAAATCGTGTACATTTGCCATCTGCTGCCTTCTTACATCTTCCTACAATCCAACACCCCCAAAAGAAAAAGGTAGGACAAAAACAGGGGAAAAACCAAAGGAAAGCGACGGTAAAAGCAAGCAATTCGACATCTTTGGCTGCTCAGACAAATGCTTTAAAATGTTACTTTCATGCCAGGAATATCAATATGATTTTCACTCCCTCAATGGGCTCCATTATCTTCTCTCTATGCTAGTTCTAGAATTACTATTTGCATGGTTCAGACCTGTTACCCTTGTTAGTTGAACAAAAATATTAGTATTTGTCCTTTCTATCCATAATATCTCTGTGTCTTTTGTCGTGCACTCCTGCACAATTGTACATCAATTTAGTGTTCCACTGAAAGTAAGTGAGATTTTTTATTCTTACTTTATGCGATGATTAAGAAATTTTACTTTTGTTCTATTTATCTTTGATATTATCCTAATTGGGTGTTTTTCTTTTGGCTGTGGCCGGTCTCATACAGTTTCTTTTGCTGTTTATAATAGTTAAACTTTCCAATACACACACACACATATGCACAATAGAATGCAGCCCGTGCAATGTGCTGGCTATGTGAATTATATGTATATTTTTATAAAATTAATTTTGATATGGCATGATGTAATTCTTTATTTTTTAGTTATTTATAATTTTACAAAAAATCGGATTCGGTAGGATTTATACTATTATAGTATTTTTACAAAAAATTAATGTTTATTTAGGCCAATTTTAGGTATGTAAAAAACTTATTATGATTATATTTTAAAAATTAATATTGATTAGGATAATATTTAAAAGTTTTTGGAGAATCTTCGCTTAGATTAGTAGGAATCAATTTTTAAAAACATTTATTTCATAAAAATATTTTGATTCTTAAATATATTTCCAATAATTTTTATTATGATAAGTTATTTTACAGTTATGCAGAGATATATATGTACTTCTTGGAGCCATGCGTGATCTTATAGGAAATTTAATCATAATAAATTCTATTATAATATGTTGATATATATATGTATATAATTTTAGGATTGAGATTTTATACATACAACTTACAAGTATGTAGGATTTTTTTACATACTGCCATTCAGAATGTGCCATATTATGGATCCATGCTCATTAAAAGATTGCCTTTACACCCACACATATCCAATGTGATGCATTCTAAATGGCAATATGTAGAAAAATCCTACATACAAGAATGTCTAAAATCTCAGTTAATAATTTTAATAATTTCGATTATGGTAAGTTTTATTGTTTTAAAATCATAATTTAATGGGACATGTGTCAAATAATTGTATTGACAAATATCGCGATTAGAGCGAATATAGTTGAAGCGGACAACTTTTATACACATAAGAATGATACATATCATCCTATTTGGTTTCACAGGAAAAATGTTGTTCTCCCTGCACTTGACATTCTTCTAAGGTTTCCTCTTGGCCAGTCTTGCTCTTCTTTTTCTTGCCTCTGCCGATTTCCTCCTTTATGTTCACATTTTCCTCAACAACCCCAACCCCCACCTTCCCCACTGCTATGTTCTTTCTTACCTTTATCTTGCCTTAATGTATATATCCCCCGAGTGTATGCTTGTCAACCTAATGCTTCAAAAGTATGAGACAGACGCTGAAATAAAAGTAAAAATATACATTTATGTGTTGGAAGTGAGATTTAAATCTACACTGTTGGGTCCATGTCATTAAACACATTTGCAATCAATAATTGAATTACAAAACTGTTTCTTTTCATGTGTATTCGTAAGAAATAGATATATAGATATATGGATATATCCATTTATTGTCTTTCATTTAAATGTTAATAACTACAATTATATTAGTATTTTCAAATGACAAACTCTGTGCCTCCAATTTTCCCTTGCCAAATAGGATTTGACGTTTTCTTTGTTTCTCATTATTTTCAGGTTGCTCGAGGTGATAATAGTGGTGGTGAATCCATTCCAATGCTTTTGAGAATTCCCCGATTTTTTGATCCTTGGGGTGGTTATAATATGATTGGCTTTGGAGATATTCTCTTCCCTGGTCTCCTAGTTTGCTTTACAATTAGGTATTTGAATATGCAATTTTATTTCTTGATAATTTAATGCTAGGGACTTCCAACTTTTACTTTCACAAAAAAAGACAGAAAGAAAAGATTAGAAATTTCTTTCGAAAATAATAAAGATACACATTCTTACCCATAAAAAGAATTAAGACACATCACATTATTACTGATTTACTTTATATAGCAGTAAAGCAGATTGGTTCTGGGTTCATTACAGAATTGCAATTGACATGACATGGTTACAAAAGAAAATGACATAAATAACGTTATGGTGAAGGCATTTTTCCTTATATGTTATTTTTAGCAGTTTATCTTTATTAATTGTTGTAAATATATTTTTTAATATTTGATTGATTTAGATTTAATTAGGATTTAAGATTGTTTCGTTATCTAATTTTTCCCTATTTCTCATTTTAAATGGGGTAGGCTTTAATAAGCTTTGATGATCATGAAAATTTGGTTGTATTTATGAGTGTCTCTCTTCCTCTTTTCTTCTGTTTCTCTCTCCCAAATCTTTTTATAATCTGTGATTTTCTGTTCAATCTCATTGTGCTACATCAGACTTGGTATTTGATCAATCCCCGATCCACGTGGTATGCATTGTTTCTACCTTCGATCAACCTGTAAACCCTATTCAATGCTAACAAATCCTAGCCGCTGCCCCCCCTTGCTGGGAAACCCTAGCCACCACCACCAGTTGTATTCGAAACCCTAGCCACCGCCGCCACCACTAGCCCCAAAAACCCTAGCCTTGACTTCACTCTGATCCCCATTAGAAACCCTAATTGAACCCAAAATGAACCCTAATCAGTCCAATTTCCTCTTTACTCGAATTGAATTCTAATCAATCCAATCGCACCCACCTCAGCCCCAATCGAATCCTTACCCTGCTTAAATCAAACCCTCTCCGGCCTAATCAAAATTTCCCCGTCCTTAATCGAACATAAACAGACCCAATCTCGTCGCCGTCCAGCTGTGCACTCGCTACCATAGAGAGTCCATGACCTATAATATTGTTTGTCAAAATTAGTAACTTTAACATATTTATAGGAACTACCCTTTCAAGTTGAGTGTTTTGACAAGTCAACCCGGCATATTTTGAGCTTTTATAGATTAGTCCATACAGTTCTACAATTTACAGGATTACTCCTGTAGTTTGCAAATTTTAGAACTTTCCTAATGTTTAGTTTATATTCAAAACTGCATTTGCAGCTTAGAAAGTTCCTGAATTGATCTAGATTTTGAGACTTTACAGATTTGCCTATAAAGTTTGGTTTTTCAAAATGGCCCTAGAATAATGGAAAACTAAGAGTAGCCCAAAGACCTTAATGGGTCATTATGTTGAGACTATTGAATCTCTCTTCCATAGAATTCAACGTTACGTATGGCACAAGAGGAGATTGAAAGATTTACTTATGCCCATAAGCAACTTTCAGATGTCACATACCAAGTTCAACTACTTGAATTGAAGCACAAGTACCAAGTCCCAAGGTTAGAGCACCAATATTTTCAACGACAGTCTAGCCTCAATCGCACTTATCCATTGCATGTTGATGATGGGATTGTGAGCAAAGGGGGAGATTTTTATGAGTATGAAAGATATCTCTACCAACCTTCACTTGATTCGGAGTATTCATGACAATGGAATATGGAAGGCTAGTATTATCGATCACAAAATCCTTTTGAGTATGTAGGCACATATGATAGAGTTGTGAATGAAAGAAGAATGTTTGAAGGGCATGAAAGAGGTCGTCGTGATAATTATCGCTACCAACCCCTATGATACGTAGAGAATGAGGTAAATTCAAACTACGCCAATAGTTTTATCTCAGAATTTCGGAATATTCGAACAAACAAAATTGTTAATGGTTTGTGTGACGTTATTTTGAAGACATTGTTATTTCTTCTACAATTAAAATTTTGGATAAGGATAATTGGCTAACAATAGAACTCAAGAAGATTATGGAAGAATACTAGAAGGAAGAGGCCCAACAATTAATTGTGAGCACCGATGACCCTAATAATCTAGATGATGATACGCTTACAAATAAATCAACAATTGAAATTGGAGGTCAAGAATCAAATATCCAAGTTGCCTCAATTGTTGCTGATAAAGATATGGAAGTCAAAGTGGATATGGAAGTTGATACTGCCATTGGAGATGCTTTGGAAATTGATTTTTGTTGATAATAAATTGTTTGATGGTAGTTAGTATTTAGCAGCTTGGTTAGATTTTGTTGATCCTTGTTAGTTCCAGATAAACAATTTGATATTGGTTGTTGCGGAAAATTTGAGAAGTTGAAGGGTGACTGGTCTTGAATAGAAAAGAATTCGGAAAGGTGCACTTCAAGCGATGGTGCAGTCACGTTGACCCTTTCTGGGTTGATTCTTCTTCCATTCGGGCGAAGAACAAACATCTATTTTCAGGTTTCGTAGGCCGTCTATAGAAATTACACTTGGTGGTTTAATCGGAAAATCAAGTTTTGGCTGATGTGTCATGTTAAAGTTGTGCAAGACCATGGTATACGTGCTTGAAGTTATGGTTGTCTTCTTAAGTTTAATAATTAGGTTTGTGAGATGAAAAAGTTTGCTTGGTGAGCCCGTAGATCACGGAAAATTTAAAACCTTGAGATCAAGTTTCGTCGAAGTAGGGGAGGGTGGTGTGGAAAACAAGCTTTAATGTTTTCACTCAACGGAGTCGAGTTCCATTTCACTCCAGGAGGGTTGATGAGGGCATCTTTCCTTATATATTTTATTTTTAGTAATTTATCTTTATTATTTGTTGCGAATTTATTTTTGTAAGATTTGATTGATATTCCACTGCGGGAGAGTTGTGAATTTATCTTTATTTTCCCTATTTCTCATTATTCTCATTATAAAGAGGGTAGGATTGTAAAAATTAATTAGCTTTGACGATGAATAAAATTTGATCGTGTTTCTAAGTTTTTCTCTCCCCCTTTTTTCTGTTCTCTCCTTTCTGTTTCTCTCTCCCAATTAGTGTATGAACCTATTGAGCATGAAGTGTCTACTCTTTTAACATCCCTGGACCCCATTCTTCTAGATGTAATAGCTAGGTCCATTTCTTCATTTTATGCTAAACCTTTGTTGCTTATTATTCTTATCCGATTTGTTTTTCTTTGTTTCAGGTATGACAAAATCAACAAAAAGGGTTTACTCAATGGATATTTCCTCTGGTTGATTATTGGTTATGGCGTTGGTGGGTTATTCCTGCTTTTTAAATCTTTTACTTGTTAGACTTTTTGCATTGTATTCCCTGGATCTTCTGGTGAATCACGAACTTCCGATGAGATGGCATATGAATGAACCATGCCGTACGTTTACGAAAGCCTTTAGAGAGTAAAGCATCACAATTAGCCATATTCAATGTGTGAGACGCCTGACATTTTACGACACAATTTCTCTTGAAGCGGATAGGTTTTATTTGATGCACCCATATTCCACTTCTGCTAGATGCATTTTCATTGATCTGTCGGCATATATATTTAGGCGGTTAGACTAATAAAAGTTTCCCTTACTGTATAGGCCTCTTGCTAACTTATCTGGGTTTGTATCTAATGGATGGGCATGGTCAACCTGCTCTTCTTTACCTTGTTCCATGTACGCTAGGTAAACTTTTCGGACAGTCCCTTTAAGGGGTGGTTTCTGCTTATTATTGAACTTCATATAAATTTCATTGGATTACTTTGTCAACATCTCGTATGTGTTTTTGCCATTTTGTTTTCAAACCAATTTGCTTTTCAGGTGTTGCTGTTACGTTGGGTCTTTTTAGAGGTGAGCTGAAAAAACTCTGGACCTACGGTGAAGAATCGTTGTCTCATCCCACAGAACCTTGATAACCGAAATGGTTGTAGTGGCACCTCTCAAGCTTGGGGGCTGGTGTAAGGAAGAGCTGTCAATATTGGGATTGGATTGTCTCAATTTTCACGTGCTTATTTAGTGCAAGCTGAAGTGCTGAAGTTGAGACCATGGCGGTTAATACTGTAAATCTTGTCTTTGTGATGAAAAACGTGAAATGGAGATTTTCAACATAATGTACTCTGTAAGTTTTTCTTTTTTGTACTTTCGCAATTGCATTGCATGTATACACTTATGTCGACTCTTGTATATTGCGTCATTGTATTGAAATTTATTTAGTCCTCCCATCATCTTTTCTATTTTATTTTTCTTATGTATAGCCCCACTTTAATATTTTTGGGCTGATTTGGTTTTAAGGAAAACAAGCTACAGAAACTTTGTATCTTCTTGTTTGCTGCAAGTACTAGTGTATAAGTTCGGTTCATCGGAATTGAAGGAACCGGAACTGTGCTCGGATTGACCCGAGGCATCTGGTGAAAGAAAATGGCTAGTTTTCTTGGAAATGGTTCTTGACATGGGTTCCTGAAGATCTTGACCAAAGTTATTGCTTGTGGTAAAAAAGGCTTAGAGAGATCGTCAAGAATATGGACAGGAGTGGAAGAAATTGAAAAGGAATATGCGAACATGGTGTAAAATAAAAAGAAAACTTCCCAATTATGAACATCGCATATACTGGTAGATTAAGTATGCCAAAAATAAATCCGTTTTAAAGGCAAGCATGGTGTTACGTTGCTTGGTACTACTTTTTGATTGATCAGTATTTGAACTTGGGAGTTGAGTGCATTATATATACTAGTGGTGATTCACGTTGCACGTCTCTTATACTTGTTGGCATTAACTTTATTGTTTGCACGAAATTTTTAACTACAATAATTAGGTAATATTAGCTTGTTTTGTACTTGGGAGAAAAGTCCAAAATTTATTTGAATATCGCTTATCGGGTCAAAGTTATACGATTAAACTTCTCTAAAAATATAATAAATTCAAACTATGTGATTGTTTAAATGTACTTTTTAAATGAAAAGTAAAAACTAAAATTGATTTCTTAGGTGCTTAAAAGAGGTAATAAAGAGCACAATTGCTACTAACAAAACTTCAAATACAAAACAAACCAATAATAACTCTTATCCAAAAACAAAAAAAACCCAAACCGTAAACCATTTTCTTGCGGTGAGTGTAATTGATCTAGCGTGGGTGTAATTTTTGTCATACCCCAAGGTGTAAATACATTATTGTCTCAACTCTGAAGTCCCAACCCAGCAATCATGTGACAATTAGGTTTATTTGGTAAATGTCATTATAACTTCAAATCACTTTGGTAAATATTTTAAAAAAATTATTCATTTTCGCAAAAATAATAGCAAATTTATTTGTTGAGAAAATATTTGATTGATTTAGTGATTTCCGCTTGTAGTAATATTTTTGCAAATATAAAAAGAGGGGACAAAGAGATTAGTTGCGGGATAAAAACAACATAATAAAACATGCAAATAGATTTAATATGAGGTGCCAAAAAAGTAAAATGTAGCATACATTTGATCCAAAGATATTGGGTAGCAAATTTCTTGACAATATATATGTAATATCAAAATTGTAATAGAGCGTTATAGAGTACTTTTGTGCAATTATTTTTTGCTCGTAAATGAAAATTTTTAATAAATTTTATTTATTATTTTAGAAGTAATATAA
>MKEJ01030880.1:0-22672 GCA_001753735.1 Embelia ribes
CTCTCTCTCTCTCTCTCTAGGGTTAGACGTCGTCATGTCTCAGGTGAATTAATCGTCTTAATACTCTCAATTCAATTATAATTTGTTCCGTAACCCTAATTTAGACCAATTAAAATCCTTTTTGATAATGTGCATGCCCATATTTTACGGAGAAAATTAGGATAATTTTGATCATTTTTTGAGATTTATATAATTAATCGTTTTAGTATGTCTAATTGGCTTGAAAATATTTGGGTTGTACGTAATTAAGGGAAAGGGGGGTGTATTTTGGTCTATGAGTGTGTCATTGGAAATTTGGGTTTTATATAATTGAGGGATGTAGGTTTCTATAGTTGTCTATGAGCGTGTAAATGATGAAATTTGGGATACAGGTTTGTATTATCGGCTTGAAAATCTTTGTTTTCTTTATTTTAATGTAATTAAGGGATACGGGGGTTTATATATTTATGTGAGTGTGTAATTGGGTTGAAAATTTGGGTTTTGTGTAATTGAGAGATATATGTTTGTATATTGTTATATGAGCGTCCAATTGAGTTGAGAAAAATTGAGTTTTGTGTAGTTGAGGGATACATGTATGTACATTGATATACGAACGTGTAATGAGGTCGAAGATTTGGTGTTTTGTTCAAGTGAGGAATAAGAGAGTGTACATTTGTATAAAAGAGGGTAATTGGGTTGAAAATTTAAATGTATGTGATTGAGGGATATGTGTTTGTATGGTGGTATGTGAGCTTGTAATTGGGTTGAAAATTAATCCCTCCATCTCTCTCGCTGGCAGGAAAATTCTCCCTCTCTCTCTCTCTCTCTAGGGTTAGACGTAGTCTTGTCTCAGGTGAATTAATCATCTTAATACTCTCAATTCAATTATAATTTGTTCCGTAACCCTAATTTAGACCAATTAAAATCCTTTTTGATAACATGTGCATATTTTAGGGGGAAAATTAGGATAATTTTGATCATTTTTTGAGATTTATATAATTAATCGTTTTAATATGTCTAATTGGCTTGAAAATATTTGGGTTGTAAGTAATTAAAGGAAAAGAGGGTGTATTTTGCTCTATGAGCGTGTCATTGGAAATTTGGGTTTTATATAATTGAGGGATATAGGCTTCTATAGTTGTCGATGAGCGTGTAAATGATGAAATTTGGGATACAGGTTTGTATGATCGACTTGAAAATCTTTGTGGTTTTTTTTTAATGTAATTAAGGGATATGGGGGTTTATATATTTATGCGAGTGTGTAATTGGGTTGAAATTTTGGATTTTATATATAATTGAGAGATATATGTTTGCATATTGTTATATGAGCGTGCGATTGAGTTGAGAAAAATTGAGTTTTGTGTAGTTGAGGGATACATGTATGTACATTGATATATGAACGTGTAATGAGGTCGAAGATTTGGTGTTTTGTTCAAGTGAGGAATAAGAGGGTGTACATTTGTATAAAAGAGGGTAATTGGGTTGAAAATTTAAATGTTTGTGATTGAGGGATATGTGTTTGTATGGTGGTATGTGAGCTTGTAATTGGGTTGAAATTTTGGGTTTTGTGCGGTTAAGGAAATATGTGTGTACATTTTGGTATATAAACGTGTAATGAGGTTGACGATTTGGGGTTTTGTGAAATTGAGGGATGTGTGTGTGTATTTTGTATAGAAGTGTCAAGTTATTAATTCTACTAAAAGTTCGAACTGGTAGTAGCTGATTATTTTTATTGTGTTTATATTATTCTGCAACACTCATATCACTTGTGGGCTGCAGACACAACATGTGAATTTGTTTGTCCTGTTTCTTACACTATGCTAAGTTACCGTTTCTACTAGCTGATATAAGGGGCAAAATCTTTTATTGTTCATACAATAAGCATGCAATGGGCTTGAAAATGTTGGGTTTTATGTAAATGAGCGGTGTATATCTATGTATCGGTACATAAGCCTGTAATTTGGTTGTTTTTATGGATTCTAGGTGGATAACAGAAACTCTTCAGCCGCAAAGCGAGCTCGAACTGATGGTATGCTTGTTTTTACATGTTTATGCTTATAGTTTATGGAAAATTTCTTGTTTTTCTGGAACCTGGGAAGAATCTTGGAAGTATATTAATTGTGTAACTGATAACAATGCACAGTTGTGAGTTGTAGTTTTACATAAATTTGGTAGAAGTGGGTAGTCAGTGATTCATGATAGGTCAGGGTTCGGTAAGGGTCATGTCCTTAATTTTCTTTTATAGATTGGTCAAGGACAAAAATTTGTATATCCCTCATCCCTTGCTCCCTCAAAGAACAAAACAAAACTTCATATACAAACAGCATACGGTGTCTAGAAGTAGTTTGCATTTGCTATCCTTATTCTATTTTGTGGTTCAAAAACATGAACACATCTGTTTCTACAATTCTTCTCATTATTTCATTCTTTTTTCACGGCCTCTCCTTTGCCTCTCATCGGTGTACTTGAATGGACGAGCATGAATTCTTTGTCATTTGCATGTTTTCATGCGTTTTTCCACTAACTCGAGTCTTTGATCTTCTGTCGTAGACTGTCAAATTTTCTGAAAATTAGATGAGAGACAATTTGGTTACAGACAAGCTGGCATGTGATTATACTTTGAAATGCATACCGTCAACTTGGATATACCTGTAGCTTGATTTCGATGGCTATTGTGCTCATTTTTCGTACATTTGATACTGAATAAAGTTTTTTAATACAGATAAGTTTTTCGTTTTCTTTAGTTACTGTTGATTAGTTTGTCATTTTGTTTATGCTTTGTAGGTGGACGTAGAGAAGATGATTGGACCTGCCCCAGTTGTGGGAATGTTAACTTCTCGTTTAGAACGACTTGCAATATGCGCAACTGTACACAGTCTAGGCCAGCGGATCACAATGCGGTAAGATTCGAAGCCCTATCCTATTATCCATATTCCCTAGTTGAAGTACCCAATGAAGAGTGCATGTTTGGTGAAAGCGTTGGTGGATATGATCATAAAATGCGTCCAACGTTCGTTTCCTTCTTATGTTGCAGAAGTTCGCCCCAAAGCCCATGCAGTCTCCACATGCCTACTCATCCATGGCTCCCTATATAGGTTCTGGTGCACCTTCCTCTATGTACATGGGTGGTTCACCTTATGGCTCTTCGTCTGTCTTTGGTGGTTCATCTGTTCCTCGTTATGACATTCCATATTCCGGGGGTTCTGCATATCCTTACGGTTATGGCAACCGCCTTTCTGGGGGAAGCCCATACAGACCCTTGCCTCTATCTGGCCCGCCACCTTATTCTGCTGGCGGGTCTATTATTGGAAACGGTATGTATTTCCTTATTACTTCTTATCAAATGTGTGGTTTTATAAAAACCAACCTAAATGGCTGTAACACGATTGCATGTGTGTATTTCATTGCCCAAATTTCTATTCTATAAAGTTAACCCTGCTTTTAGTTTGGATTGCATGTTGTTTTCAGCTCAATTTTTCTTTTCTTTAGCTTGGAATCTTTACCCTGTGAGTTTACCCTGTGAGTTTGGACCAATATCATATTGTTTTTAATTTTCTTGTTGATCCTATAATATTGTAAGGTTGCTGCCAGAAAAGCAACTCTGCTAATTTATGCTGCATCTGTTGCTTTTAGTGCCAAATTCAGTTGTTACAATATGATGTGAATCTACCCTTTTTCTTCACTACAAATTCTAGTATGAGGGATGCCCCACTTTCAATATTTAGTGTTCTCAGAAGAGGATAACTGAGAGTGAGAGGAAGAAAGATGAAGGATGAGGATACGTGAAGGATAATGATGATGATGAATGGTTCCAAATTTCCAATCTTCAACATTTATGACTTTTATGCTTTAGTCAATTTCTGGCAGCCATCTCTATTCACTTCCCCTTTTTGTGTCAATTTTTGGCACAGAGTATTGATTATGCAACTTATTATGATATACACTATTTGCACACGCAACTTGTGTTACCACAGCTATTGTTTAATCTTTGTGCTATGAATTTTTCGTCACCTCTTGTATGATTGCTCTTTTTTGGTGATTGGATTTCTCATTCTCTATTCCAGGTGGTATGTACGGCATGCCACCGCCCTTGATGGACCGTTTTGGCTTGGGAGTGCCAATGGGCCACACTGCCGTGGTATGCAGTAATTGTTTCAATTTATAAATTTTTGTTGAAATAGTTCATCTCGTTAGATTAGATGGAATATGTGATGTCAGTTCCTTTTACTTTATAAATTTGAAACGACTTCCCTCATGCATATTCCTTTATGTAGTTTATATGTTTAGAGGATTGACAACCGAATTCTTTTTTTTTCTTTTTGCAGGGTCCAAGACATGGATTCTACCCCGAAGACAAACCTCAGAAGAGAGGTACTTGTTTTTGTCAATTCTAGCTTTTCAAATATCTTAGTACTCGGTTTAGTATGACCCTTTTTATTCACTTTAGTCATCTGTTCTTATATCTGCAGATGGAAGGCGTGATGATGACTGGACGTGTCCTAAGTGTGGAAATGTCAACTTCTCTTTTAGAACAGTTTGTAACATGAGGAAGTGCGATACTCCGAAGCCTGGATCTCAGGTTCATGCTTTTGATACTATAACAGCATCTGTTGTTGCAAACTACCCCCGCATGCCATTTGTTTGATACTTTTAATTCATTTTTGATGACTTTGCCAGATGGCTTGTGCAGAATTTAAAGCTTTAATTTTTCAGGGAAGTGAATTCTAGCCTATAATTTATGTGGCACTGACTTGAGGAGCTTAGCACAATTTTTGGTTTTTGAGTTTTGCTTTGTTTGTATCGACTTTATGCAATCATTTCCATTTTGCAGGTCACCAAGCCTGATAAGAGTTCAAGTAAGTCTTTAAAATATTCCTTATACTTTGGTAAAAAGGCTAATCTGACTTAGTACCATGTTTCTATTTATGTTTTCTATTAATATTCACCAACATATTTTTATGATATTACCACTCTTTAGATGATGTGAAATAGAAGAACTATAAAATTGCGTGGATAATAAGATACATTGCAAAACGAAGGCCTAATCTTTGAAAGTAAAACATTATTGAATCGTTTTTTTTAAGTTTGCTTTAATCTTCTTAAGTTGCATGCCTGCACTTGTTTTTGTTTTTTAGAACAAAAGATGCCTGAGGGGAGCTGGAAGTGTGAGCAATGCGGCAACATAAACTATCCCTTTAGAGAGAAATGCAACAGGCAGAACTGTGGGGCTGATAAACCATCTGAGGCGAATAACCCCACATCCGAACTGGATAATGAAAGCGAACAGGTGTGTCGTGATTTATGTATATTTCCTCTAACCTTTTGTTTCTTTAATGCCTTAAATTTGTTGATGTACAATGCACATATTGCAGAAATAGTAAAATTTCAAGTTAAGAGTATATACAATGCTATTTTGATGCTTTTACTATTATTTGCAGTAGTGTCTATTTTAGATTTTTTACCAGTTATTCCTTGTATAGATTTTAATATATGTCGTCTACTGTTCCAGTGAGTTCTAGGGCATGTTTGTGGGTCGACAAGGTCTGGAGTCGTCAAGCAGCTTTGCTCAGTGTGGTTGTCCCAATGTCGGTCATTACGTCTTCATTTTCCAATGGTCAAAGTCACTCTTTTGCCTTCAATTGTATTAACAGTGATGTTATTGTGGTCTTTGTGGATCTTTATTCAGATGCACTGTGATAGTCAGCTTTGCCTGGCGAGATGTTTTCAGGTCGGATTCAGATACTTGAATTAGGCTGTCTTTATCATTCTGCATGCATTGTAGTGGCTGTGTTAACATGCACAAAGTCGTGTTTGGTATGGACCAGAAAGAGTAAAGTTGCCTTTATGATTTCATTTGTCACTGGCTGTTGTTACAATCTGTAATAGTTAGCCAGGTTAAGAGTTCTTCTGTGAAAGATCACAGGATAAGTGTTTGGTATACTTTAGGATTATTTTTGGTGGTTATTAGATGAGCAAAATTTAAACTTGGCAAGCTTCAAAGTTCTCATATCTGGCTTTACCCTCAATTTTATATAAAATGGTACTCGTTTTTAAATTCCTTATTTTTTTGGGTACCAGACATTAAATTGTTTAGAAGTACCGAACTGTAGCCTACGGTACCTCTACGCTAGCAACCGATGCTTCTTTTTGATGTCAGTGTTGGTTCTTTAGGTTTTTAATGAGGTATTTTAGTCGAATTCATTGCGAATAGGCAATATTAGATCAATCTTGAAATACGATTTCCAAGAGAATTAAGGATGCTAATTCTTTCTGCATGTTTCCCGAGCTCGACAGGAGGAAAGCTCAACCTAAGCTTGGTTTGTGCTCCAACAAGTCGAGTTTAATCTTGAATTTCCATTTTACTTGGGATGTATTCAGGGTTTGTGGAAAGTTGGATCTTAAATTGCTGTTGTTTTGTACCAACACAAGGTGTCCAGGAGTATATACTTAGTTGGGGTTCAAATAGTGTGTATTCCTTTAAGAAGTATTTTATCTTTTGTTTCCTTAAAATTGATTTTAGTGTACTTATTTGAGATTGACATTGGACAGGTATAGAACTTAACAGAAAGTATTATCCTTGTTGACTTAACTTGTTTTTTTTTTGGGGGGGAGGCTTATATGATTCAATATATTGCATGAGTGAAAAGAATTCTCTTATTGTTATTTACTGGTATGTGTAAGCTGAACAATAGTTTGAGAAAATTGTTTAAAAAATTGATTTGTTAGCACCATATTGAGCAAATCTCGTAGTGTTTGATTTGTTGTCTTCTCATAGGTTAGTGTATTGCTGCCCCATCGTTGCGCAGCTAGTTTTCTTGTGAGATTTTTTGTTTGCCCAACATTTCTCTTGGTATCTTAGTTAAGGAGAGTTATTGTCAGGTGTTTAAAATTGCATAATCTGCCTAATGTGTCTGTGCGTGTGTGTGTATATATATATATATGGACGGTCCAATGTATAAAGTTCTTGCATTGCCGTTTAGATTCTCTTAGTCCTACCCCAAATCAAGAATGGTTTACCACTTGTTTGAATTTGAACAATTTGGTCCTACTTTTCGAGGAGAAGATAGTCGAACAGTAGATCCGGATTGGTCTGGTACTCTGGCTTAAAAATTAAGCACGGTTCCCACATAATTGAGTTTTGCACTTCAAAGTTTTTTCAATTTTCATTTTACCGCATGGGGTGGTAATGGAGTTGATTTGCCCGCAAAAATGTAAGGATTTCGTAGCTCTCTATGTTCAGCTTTCAATTGGATTGAACAAGAACCCAACTGAATGTAGTAGTTGCCCGTGCTTAAATTCTGGCCTTAGGCGCTTTTACTCATTTTCGATTGGTGTCGATTCCGTCCTTTGTATATTTTCAGGGGCAATGTATGTTGGCACAGAGAGTTGAATAGTTTCATTTTTTAAGAATTTAGAATAGAATTTGGAAGGGTAAATGTTTCTGTCATAAAAGTATACACCTAATTGTGCTGTTATTTAGTAAGAAAGATGATGAGAGTGGTCATGCTAATTTTTCTAAGAATTATCTTACATACAATTTCCAAGGAAGATGCTCTGTGGTCCGCAAATAATTAGTGATCTAATTGACACTCAGTTTTAGCAAATGTTGTATTCTTGTTTCCATTTATTATAAAAAGGCAATAGTAGTAATTTACTAAATTTGAAAATGTGCAATTATTGGACGTTCCAAAAGAAATACACCAATTATTTTTGTAAGAATCAAAGGAGTGTATTAATTCATTTAAAAGAAAAATGACTGGTATTATTACAGAGGATAAGACCCAATGTATGCATAATGATATTTTATGCAAATGGATGATAATACGCCCTCCATCCGAAACTTTTTAGCCTCTCCATCTTTCTAGTTTATAATGTTTGTTTCCATTTATTTATAATTATGGGTAAGTTTGGCAATTTAATTTATATTGAATCATTTATTGATGTTATTTTTAGTAAAATGGGTTTTACGCAGAACTAGAATTCAGGATCGATGGAGTAAACAAAAACATGCTCTAGCACAATTAAACAAAATGAAATTCTCAAAAGCATAAACCCAATACAGATGTTATAATTGCCTGAAAGATCTTTTCAAAATGACAATGCCGGACGCCTAAGGACATTGTTAGCGACGACATTGTCGTAAACATCCTTGAAAAGAGCATAATATCGACATTCAAACTAGTAATTACAATAGTTAGGTAACATAAATGGCAAAGCCAACAAAGGATCCCGATACCATTTCGACTAGTTTATGAAATCACAGTTTCCTATCCAATAGGACAAAAAGACAAACCAGGGAGGTACCTACCCGTTCAAAATTTTGATCAAAGACGGGTAGGATCTGAAATATCATTCAGACAGGTTCGCGGCCGCAAAACTGTAGAAGAAAAAAAACTGCTTATTAGTTTTCTTTAGATTAAGAGGTTTCTCAATAAATAAATAAATAAATAAATAAAAAGGTTAACTATTGCTTTAGAATCTAATCAAAATGAAGAAAATAAGATCGAAACGTAATACCAGAACATAAATTATGTCTATCATTTGATAAAGAAGAATTCCTTGTAGAGCAAAACTTCGGGCATGCAGTATGCAACTTAAAGGATCGAAAATCAGAGATTGCAGTTGCTTGTAATTACTACTCTCAAAAGCTAATAAAACAAAGATGAGGACGCAACAGGTGAAGATTCATGGCTTGTTTATCTGCGGATATAGTAATATACAGCCTCAGGACCAAAAAGAACACCACAATGTAGTTAATTGGAGAATCTACTGAATTAAGAACCTAACAACCGCGATGAGATTCCCACCTAACAAGAACAAAACTTCCACAACGTAATGCTATAACTACGACAAAATAGTCACTTATTCAATAGCTAAGTAAAAAATAAAAAATATATATACATGAACGGACTAACGCATAAAAGCTACCGCATTGCAAAACTTGAAAAAATTTGATGTATGCAACCTTACCCCCGTGTCCAGAGAGACTGTTTTCAACGGAACGAACCCATCACAATGGAGACGTGCATAGCCTAACCCATAGAAATTCAAATTATGGCTTTAAACACCACCAATATCAATTTCAGGAGAAACTCAACATGAAACAACTATAATAACTAGATGTCATGTAAAAAATAAGTCATCTCCTCTAGTAAAAAAAGAAAAAATAAAAAATCGTACATGAACTCTAAAGATGTTTATGGAATTTTAACTCATGACCTCAAGTTACAGAGAAAAAGTCTTTTATCGTTTTTCTGATGCCTACCTTTAATAGTTTGAGATGAAAATCATACAAGTATGTTTACTCGGATAATCTATTGCTTTAACAACCTACTTAAAAAAGATACGGTTATCAAACCAGAAATCAAAACATAGTTGCAATGGATCTTACCATTCACTATTTACGTCAAAACAAAAAAATAGATGCTCCTTCAAGTAACAGAAACAACTAAGATCTGACCAACAAGGGAACCATATGAACAACATGAAGTATAAGATAATCTGATCAAAGAAGGCGAGTTTCAAAGGAGAGAAGTCTCGAAACATCACTCTGGTAACGTACCTTTAGGTTTTTCGATGGTCAATTGAGGAGATTGGAGAAAAGAACATTCTCATACGGTGCTTTGTAGAGCTGAAAGTGGCCAGTATCGTTTGCAGTTGCAGCGAGGCTATCAGTTGAGTGATGATCTCTTTGGCAGAACTCCGACGAGGTTTGCGGAAAACTTTGGGTAAACCCTTGCATTAATGGCTGATGAAGCATTTGGTTGACACTGATGGAATGGTCAAGAGAATTGTTTGCTGGTGGATATGAACTCCATGTATCATTTGACAGAAGAGAGAGAGCGCGGTGCAAATCCGGTGCTGAATCCAAGTTCGGAGGCAGTACAAATTCCTTGAATCCTGCAATAGTTGAAAATAAAAAATATACTTAAACAACGATTTTCTCGGGGAAATATGGCGAGCTAAAGATCAGACTGATTAAGGGGATTCTGATTCCGGGATATTTGTGAATTCAGTTGTTGAAAGAAGAGAATTTCCGCAAAGCATGCATCTTTAGCACTGAAGTCACCATTATCAGTCTCTTCTGCAACATGCGAGATACAAGTATACTTCCACAGATTGAGGTTCCTACCTATTTTTCAATCAATTTGTTTGAATCGTGTACCATACTAGGATTAAGGATGTTAATTCTAGAGTTCATATGGGGTAACTTCAACACAGATCACAGCGGCATATTTAATTTTTTTGTTCACTGTTCAGTGAAATGACTTGAGCTAGTTGGAGTTAGCTTTGACTGCTAAATGATGTTAAAAAATACAGTGTCATTTCACTCAGTAGGCAAAACAAACCTGATAATCTGACAACAAACAAAGTGTATAACACTTGATAAAATGAATTTGATCACACAAGTTCGATTCTATCAGCAAATCAAGCATTGTAAACGAAACAGAATGTAATGTCTCATCTAGTTATAATTGTGAAGTTAAGGGCAGCGAGAGGGAAGAAGGGAAAAAACAACGAAGAAGATGGTACTTAAATTTATGCAGCACTGGTGAAAAATTAGGCTGTAAGCACCAACTACAGCCCACAAATGAGAATTGGAACAATAACATTTAAGGCCCATGAGGGCAGTTTAAACAAAATATTAATACGTCCACATGCATAATACAATCTAAAGACCTGACATTCGGGTGCTAAAATCGTTCCATAACTTTTGCCTTTTCAATGTTGTGACAGCAAAATAATTGTTTAGAATTTTATCTCCCAGCAGAGTTCGCACTATCATTCAGGGATAGTCAGTACGTGACAAAGCAAAAGGTCAATGCCAAAGAAAAGATCATGAAAGGCATCCATAAACATGGAGTTCATCAGACAGCCTATTAATAATATGCTCAAGGCTTAAGGGGCAAGGTTAGTACCAGATGTTTATGTGAAAATATTATAGTTGGTCAACTCATCTGGTACATTGGAGAAGATTATTATAGCAAGTTATATCCTATTCTACATAAACATCTATATATATGTTTTCGGAGCATGGACAAACTCTAGACAAGTATCAGATATTGTTTTATCATCAAAGTAGAGTGTGTAGAAGTAATGTGAAATAAATTCCAAAGAAAACAGAAAACTTATATGAAGTATTGCTCATCATAACTCTTGAGATGCCGAGGAAACAAGACAAACCTCGACTAAAAGTCTCAGATTTGGTGCCCTTGGATGGTAAGAGCCTGTCGAAACAGAGCTCATTTGTGGCATGCGACAATTGAGTCCCTGCCAATTGCAACTGTTCATCTAAGCCTCCAGTTTTTCCAAAATTCAGCATGCACCCCTTTGTAGTTGTAATCTTGGAGCTGTACGAGCTTGCCCATGTAGTTTCCGAGGAGGATCTAGAGCAAATATGCGCGATGTTGCTCGACATAAAGCTCATTTGTGGCCTCCCATCGGAACATGTGAAAGCTAAATTTAAAGAAAGCATCATGTACATGGAGTGATCAAATATATAAAGTATTCCACCAAACAAATTTATTCAAACAAACAAACAAAAAAATCATTGCACATGGTATCAAATTAACGAATAAATCGATATGCATGAGATTAGATTAAATATATCAAAGATGTTGGCTCCAATTAAGTAAAATCTGTCAACTTGCGTCTATAGCTATGCGGTTGCTTAAGAAAAACCATTTGACAGAAATGGTCATTCTTTCATTAAGAAGTCTGAGATTTTCTTGAGTTTTTTCTCCCAGACAATATACCTTTCACCTTGCTGATTAGCTAAATTATTAAACTAAATAAAATTGCAGGAAAACAAAAAACGCAAGAGTTCATTATTTTCAGCTTGCTTTTCTTCCTGTGCATGAGTAAGCCACAGAAGTCAAATTTTATAGGTCTAGGGATTTTATTTAGAACACTGCTGGGTATCATACATTCATCAAGTGTGGTACAAGTGCATCTATTTAAATTAGGTATAAAAATTTTCATACATAATATCAAATTCCATAAATTCTAGCAAATGCACACTTTTCAAAATGGACTGTTGTGGCTGAAGACACAAGTCCCAAGTCATGCAAATGTTTCATTTTTAAGATCACAAATGAATTTGGCATACTCCCCGGGGAGGGGAGTATCAAAGATTTCTAGTAACTTAAGGTGAAACTAAATCTAATATGGTACAAGTGTCAGTTGAGGTACGGCAATACCTGAGAATGATGAGGGCAGCCTGAACTGCACCGGATCTAGCTGTGGCTTGCGCCGCCGAGCATTATGGTCAGAAAGCCGCCTACGGCAACTTCGCTTCTTTTCATCAAACTCTGACAAACTATGAAACCTGCATAGTTATAAGCAATCCACTGCCAAGTCAAAATGGTTCCGCTTATCAAAAAAGAACTCCATGTATAATGCATTATATTTACATAATCAACTCGCTATTACATGACAACATCAAGCAATAGAAGCAATAGAAGCAATTATCCAACATAATGGCCGTTAACTCTCTTAGAAGCTGGCTTGCTATTCACATGGCATTTAAATATTATAATTGCTCCATGTTTAACCTTCCCTGAAATTGATATTGAAGACATTTAAAGCCCTAATTTGAATATATTTATAGGTT
This sequence comes from Embelia ribes, assembly GCA_001753735.1. Taxonomy (NCBI): domain Eukaryota; kingdom Viridiplantae; phylum Streptophyta; class Magnoliopsida; order Ericales; family Primulaceae; genus Embelia; species Embelia ribes. The sequence goes on from MKEJ01030880.1 coordinate 12,593, forward strand.
ACGGTCATACACGCCTTCTTTGCGACTTGAGTGCCATGGGTTCGTATCTTGGAAACAGGGGCAACGTCTGCGTACATCATATCTTTCCCAAACCCTGCAATGCGAGAGCATTGTGCACTGGGTTGTCCACATATATATAAATATATATAATGACTGTTAACTCTCTTCCAGAATTAGTGTGAGTGCTGAACACTCCAATCTTTCACAAGTATATGCCATATGTGTTCAATAATTATTGGACATTCTTATGTAAAATTCTCCAGTTAGTTGGGTTATTAAATACTACAAATTAAAGACCAGATATTTATAAAGCAACAGTTGCCCCATCACCAATTCCGGTTTCCTAAATTTGAACGCTAAGTCTTACCTGCTGCACTGCTGGCAAAACCGACGTTCTAGACCGCCTATGACCACCTTCGGGCATTTGGAATGGCTTGCACACACTTTGTGCTTGCGATGATACTCTTTAGCTGATGAGAGATCAAGATAGCAGCCTTCAACTTGACAACGAGGAGTATTCAGGTCCGATGATTTGATTTTCTTGACTGTGGAGGCAACAGTCGAGGCAGGAGCTTCAGGCACAGACGCAGTCTTTGTGCTGCTCCCGAACCCATTGTTTTCGAAATACATTCGCTTTCCAAGCTTTAGGCCAATCAGTGATTCACCAGAGCCAACTGATGACTCCAGAGGTGGAGGCGATTGATCATGCTTAGCACCGCATAAATCTCCCTTTTCGCTGATATCTCCAGTAAAAGCATTTACATTCCCGAAAGCAACTTGGGAGTTTTTCATTACATCCTTGAACGAAGAATCAGTACAAACAGATATCGAGCTCCTCAAAGAAGAACCAGGCGCCAACTCAGAACCAGAGCTACTGCCTTTGCCCTCATATAGACGAAAAGGTCCTGCACCCATTATTCCTTCTCCTTCTTCGAATCCCCAATCCGTTGTTTGCTGCTTAGGGATTTCAACGGTTTTCGGATTGACTCCATTCTCCCAGCCCCACTTTGCGTTCCAATCCATTACAAGCAGATGGTTTATAAATCAGTTTTCACAAAATCTACATCTACGTTCGATCAATAAGCAGCATCTGGCTATCAAACTTCTGCATTCATTGATTAAAAGGGCCTCTTAAATTAGTAAAAGAAAAGGTAATTCAACCATCTAAAACAAAAGATAGACAAGCAATATGAGATTCCAGGAATAGATAAGACATTAGGCGTTGACCAAAATTACGATTCATTAAAACTATCACAGGTTTTTGTTTCAATCCATGGACTGGCATACTTGAGAAGATAAAAAAAAAAAAAGCGTGCAGTACTAAATCCAACATAAAAGACTATGATACCATTTGCCATCTTTGCGTAAGGACCAACACAATCAACCAACATATCCAAATTTGCATTGGAGCTAGAAAAATAGAAGGTAATCTGATCCTATTAAAAGGCAAAATAGACAATTAATGAGAAATTACAGAAAGAGCTATATAGATTAGGCACTAACTTAACCATGATACATTAAAGACTATCACGGCTTTTAGAATGCAATCCGTCAGCACACGGCATACTCCAGAAGATCAAAAGACCGCATACATTGAATTAAAAAATATTTCTATCATAAAAGCGTACGAAATCATTTGTTTGCTGCACAAACAGTACCAGTACCAACCAAGATCACAAACAGTACCAGCACCAACCAAGATTAAAATATACACAAACATTTATAAGCACTCTCCTGCATCCTCAAGATAAAAGAGCGTACAATTTCGACCAACCAATCTAGGGGAAAGAAATCGCGCTCAACCAAATTTTTACTCTTAAAAGTCAAGATCTACCTAAAACAAAAACAAAGATCCATTTTACGCATACCGCGCCTTATAACCTGAACACGGAATTCAACACCGAGAACTCTTGACTCGCCAACAAAATTATTCGAAGAGAATCTAATTCAATGTGATTTTACAGTAAAAATAGTAGACAAGACTAACTTCTATGTCAAAACACTTTCATTTATTCCAAAACCAATATATGCTTAACTGCCTTTCAACTCCACACAGCTGTTCCACAGATCTCTCTTTCTCTCTCTCACATCAATTATTTCCTTGTGTAAAACGTATCACCCATTCAGACCACATGCAAATAAGCTATACTTCAGCAGTTGTGGCTGCATACAGGGAAACTAATTAAAACTGATAGAGACCTGACAAAAAATGGCCAAAAAAGTTCTAATCATTATGAATTCCCCTCCAACTATATACGCCCCGATCCGACATTTATCCGTACAATTGCTTGACATATGTCCCATTAGCTTAGGATTTTAAAATAATAAAACTTATCATAATAAAAATTATTGAAATTAAATACATATAAATCAACTTTCCATAATAGAAATTATTAAAAATAAATACATATAAATCAACTCATTATAATAGAAATTATTAAAATTAAGTTTTCTTTAAGATCAAACACAGAACAAGATATACGTATATTTTTCTGCATAACCATAAAATAGCTTATCATAATAGAAATTATTATCTAAGAATCAAAATATTTCTAGGAAATAAACATTTTTATAAATTGATGCATTATTTTTCATAAATAAAAATATTATCCTAATCAACATTAATTTTCACATACCTAAAATTAACCTTTATAGACTTAATTTTTCATGAAAACATTATCATAATATAAATCTTATTAAATCCGATCTTTTATAAAGTTATAAAATAACTAGAAAAAAAATGCAAGTAGGTAAAGCAAAAAATAATTTTTTAAAATAAGGCCCACTTGCGTGTACCCCACTAATTCTAAAGGATTTATGCAGCGCACCCTCGTAAGTTTTCTTGTACAGATCAAGGATATATATATGTATTTATGATTAAAACACTTTTTGATGTTTGATGATGTAATTTTTAAGATAGTAATATTTGATTTATGCTCATATTTAAAGGTCTAATTTTGTATTGAGTTTTGAAGTCTGTACATGAATCATTTGATACATAGCTTTCATAGTTCAAGGCCAAAATATCACAATTTATTCAGTATAGCGCCGGTCTATATGATTACATCAATCGGCTGGTATGCGACAACCAATCGAGAAGACATCAGCAAGGTTCCAGTGGATTTTGGAATTTTGATAGCTGTCGGTCTATATAAATGTATTAACCGACTGATATATATAAGTTGGTTAAGAATACCTCAGTTGGATTTAAGTGGAATTTAACATTTTGATAGCAACTGGTCTATATGAAGATATCAACTAGCTGATATGTATCAACCGGCTGTTACGGGGATACCAATCGGCTGTCACCTACAGTTTTAAGCTATAACGACTAGTTTTGAATGTGGATAATCTTGTTTATTCTAACAATTAATGGTCATAAACGGTTGCCCTATCTACAAGGCATATAAAAGGGAGGTGTTAATGCTAGTGAAACACACGGCTATCAACTTCTAATCCATACAAGCAAGAATCAAGCATTCAAGAAAAGCTCAAAAACCCATTTTCTACATTTGAGCATTTTTTATTTAAATTAACACACATATTCTTAAATTTCTTAATCTTTAAGTATATTAGGCTATTCTAAGTGTGATCATACTCTTTGTAATCATATATATTAGAGTGAGCCAAAAATTAAAGAATTGCAACTTTTATTCCATATTGATTTTGTGTAAAGGTTTACTTCAAGACTTGAGGGAGTATCTTAAGCGGAGTAATTAGCACCCAAGAAGCTAATCGTGTTTTGTTTCGTTGGTAATAACGGAACCTCAAGTGTTTAGTCTTGAGAATGTGGACGTATGGGATTAAGAAAGATCTTTGGCCGAACCACTATAAACGAGTTTGTGTTTCTCTCTCACTTACTCATTCTATTTTTAGTATTGATTGTTATTATTTGTGTAATCTTTCTAATAATTTTTTAAATCTCAATTCACCCCTTCTTATGATTTGCCTATGGACCAACAGAAATAATTTCTTAATTTAAACTATTATGTTGATAATACATAATAGTTTTGTTAAATATAACTTTTTTGGTAAATCCATGTGCAAAGCATGTGAATGTTTGCTAGTTATTATTAAAAGTTGTTTTGAGATATTTATAGGGCTAAATTTTCCTTAAAGCTATTATTTGTTTGTCAATAACTTATAAAAATAATTTTTTAATTGTAAAATTATAAAATATTATAAAAGAATTTTGAACTTAATATAATGACTATTTTATGCGTTGTATGTTTTTGTTTTTTTATTATATAAAATAAAATTAAAATATTTATATAATTTTGAAAATATAAAAAATATAGTTGATAGTAAGTTGAAGCACACAGACTATTAACGATCACATATCAAAATCCAACTCATCTCTACCCTCACTCAATTGACAAAAAAAACTTTTCAACAAATTGTTTATTTTCTAACTTCACTCACTTATATTATATGGACCGAAACAAGTATGTTGTATGCACATCATTTGTTTCGTAAAGTATGTTTTTATCATAGTTTATTCTTCTATACAAAAAGTAATTAGATTTTTAGAAATTTTTATGATATTTTAAATTAGAAAAAAAGAAAAAGAAAAGACTATAAGATAATTTATAATAAATAAGTGAAATTTTTTGTTTTTTGAATATAAAATAAATTACAATTATTAAATATTATAATTTTAATAAAATATTTTTTTAGTAGGATTCAAGATAGAAAATATAAATATAAATTGAGAACATAAAGTTTAAGTACATTCATTATTTAAAATATAATCCATTTTTATTTTTCAGATAAAATTTGAAAAAGTGAAAAGTTAGAAAAATGAGCAGGTTCACTTTTACGTGAAAACTCAATTTTTGAAAGCTAAATATTAAAAGTTAACCAAAAGTGTTTTCAACTTTTGAAAATAGAAAAATGAAAATCAGATGTTAACCAAACAGGGCCAACCTTTAAGTTCAAAAATAAACCATCTCGACATAATTTCATATAAAAAACCAAAAAAAGAAAAAAGATTATCGAAGGAAATCAAAACTTTGAGGTCCAGAAATCTGCTTTGTGGCTTTGTGCCGATAGAGGATAAATTACCTGGTGTAAAAAGTAATTTTTTCGATTTAGGGGTAGATTTTGAATTTCGTAAACTTTTGGGTAGAAATGGATAACATTGGGCTTTCTTTTCAGGCTCATTTCAGGATATGGGCTTGGTCATGTCAAGTCCAACTACTTTATTAATTGGCTCTACTGAAAATACAAAAATTATTGCTATTATTATTATTGGAAGAAAATAAATGAAATACTTATATGGGTCAAACTATTACCAAAATTCTATTTCTTTAAACTTTTGTTTTAATTGGCTACTGATTTTCTAAACTTGTTATCCGCATGGATTTTTCTGTTCACTGAAATCTAAAAGCATTTGTCGCATATTCCTTAAAAGGAATTGTTTCTCTATTTTAGGTAACGAAAAGATAGGAAATATTATTTTTTTATCTTATCATATTACATAATGGTTACTTAAAATAAAGAATTTCTATAATTATTTTTCAAATTTGAAGAACCACTATCAATTACTTAAATGTATAAAATTAATATACTCTCTCTCATGTCACATCATTTCATTATTATATTAAAACAACAATATATTCTATCTCCACTCACTCCACTAATATTATTAATTAAAAATAAAAATATAATATAATTATTTAAAATAATTAAATAATAATTTAATATTTAATATTTAAAAATAATTATTAAGCTTAAAACTACTAATATTATATATGTTGTCCCTTAGGTAAACATAAGAGGGGGGTAAATTGTGTTTAAATATAACTCAAAAGCTTTTTGAGAAAAAAACCCTTTAAAAACTCTATCACAATAATATTAATAAAACAAATAGCTAATATAAAAAAAGTTAAAGAGATAGAAATTGCAAACAAAGTTTTATAGTGGTTCGGCCAAAGATCCGTTGATCCCCTACGTCCACTCTCCCAAGCGTTGCTTGAGGTTCCATTTGTCAGCAAAGGTCTACACTAATTGTTAGTTTCACAAATGTCAACCCCTTTCTACTTGAGACAACCCCTCAAATTAAAACAAAAACACTTCAAATATCATACAACTCTAGACTCTAAAACTAAAGCCAATAAAACCTCCAAATATATGAAGATTTAAGAACAAGGTTAGAAAAGTAGTAAAAGAGATAGATAGAGAGATTGTTCCCCAATGGAATGATTTGAACTCTTAAACAAGTCTCTTATTTATAGTACTCGAGTCTGGTTTGAAATATGGAAGAAATTATCCAGATATGGCAATGAAATCAACAACATCTGTCCGTGTGCGGACATACTGTCATTCGTGTGCAGACACAGTGCCGTCCGTGCACGGAGACGTTGCCCGTCCGTTGGTTAACGCTAGTGAACTTTTCTATTGTTGTGGTTTTCAACTATTTTAACCCTTTTAGGCTTGGAATTTGATCTTGTCAAAACACAAATGTTGTAGATATTTGAATTCCCTTTTTAGAAATATAAAATATACTTTCATTGGATTTACGAGCTACGAGATATACCCATTTTACAAAATAGTGTCGGTTTTGATTGTTTGAATTGTTTTGCTTCATTTTGACCCTTTTCCACTTTGAATTGGATTTTTTTCGAAATATGAAACTTGTACATATTTGAATTATCTTTATAGTCATATTGCAAATATCCATTGGATTTACGAGCTGGTAGATATAACTATTTTACTGAACAACCTTTTTTAAAGTATGTCGTTTAGGCCTGTACTTTTTCGAGACTTGTTTTTCTTCAAGTTACATTGTGTTTTGAGCTTGTAATTGACTATGTAGCTTCACATGAATTTATTCAAATATTAGTCTCTTAATGAACATAAATTAAACTTTGTTTATGACTAATTTTTTATTATCAAAATATATTTGTTCAAAACTTGGGTCAACAATCTCGCCCCTTTTGATGATGACAAAATGAAGATACTAAATTTAATTTAGCTCCCCCTACGTAAGTACATATGAAAAATGTATGAGCAAATGAAGTAAAGGGTTATTTTTCACAAATAAATTTAGTATATTTCGTAAGGATAATGACAAAATGAATATATTAAGTTTAATTTAGCTTCCCCTACGTAAGTACATATAAAAAATATATGAGCATATAAAGTAAAGGGTTATTTTTCACAAATAAATTTAGTATCTTTCTCAAATTTCTCCCCTTTTGACATCATCAAAATATAATCAAGCATTCATATATTTCAAAATCAAAGTTAAAGTATGAATGTATAAGTGATGCCATATGAAATTGTATGAAACATGAAATAAAAATTTTCAATTTTCAATAATTTTGAAACTATAATTGAGTTCTTCTTGTAAAAGAAAATTTTAAAAATAAATTCTCCCCCTTTGTTTTCTTATCAAAATAACTTTGAAAAATATCTAAACATAGAGATAAAAATTATTTGATATTTTATATCACAAAATCTCCCCATTCAATATTAAAAAAAAAAACTTGTCGATCATTCTAAGATATCGATTTTTGAAACATTTAAATGACATGTTTGCATTCTTGGATATACAACTCTCCATTTGAAAATCAATTGAATAATCATATCACAAGTGATAATTTTGGGAGTATAAACTGATTTTATAACAAAATTTTACTCAAGTTTCAAGTATAATTGAAAGCGATTGATGATCATTCAAAAATATGCAATCCTAAGTGATTGAACCTTAAATATGAGTTTTAGCAACCTCATTTCAAGTCGTTATTGGTTACTGTATACCTATGTGAACATTCAAATAAAATATGATCATGTCAATTACAATGAATACATGCTGCATGTGAGGATAAATCATTTACATACTTATAATTAGAAGTACCAATATAACCAATACCAGATTTGTCATAAAAATCCTTTTGAGAACCAATAATCTTGTCTTAGGCTTCTTTACCTTTTGTAAATTTGGTTATGGTGTTATTTACATTCTTAACTTTTTCTTTCAAACCAATATTCTCCTTAGCAATATTATCTTTTTTCTTAGTGAGATTTGAATTTTCTTTTTCAAAGAATCATTAATTGAAGCATTGTTCTCACTATGAATAATTATTTTCATTTTTAAAACTTTATATTCTTTTCTCAATTTTTGGTACTCACTATATAATTCCTCAAATGCATCAAGTAATTCATCATATGAAAATTCTGAAGAAAGAGATAAATCATTAAAGGAAGAGTATACCGAATCGTTTTCAATGCCCATGAGGCAAAATTTTGAACTTTTTGCTATTCGCCTGAGCTTGAGTCATCATCGCTACTATCCCATATTCTCGTCTTCTTTTGACGTATTTCCTTTTTCTCCTCAACTTTAATAGGGCAATCCACCATAATATGGCTTGGCTTATTGTAGTTGTAGCATATGATGTGGCTTTTGTTTGTTTTTCTCTTGCCCATCTTTTGAAAGTGTCTTCCTTATTTCTTATTGAATTTGAGCAATTTGTTGAATTTTCTTGCGAACAGGGCCATGTCATCTTCGCTTGATTTCTCGTCATTTTCTTCTTATGAGGTACTCTTTAGAGCGATTCTCCGTTACTTTTTATTTTTGGTTTCTTCTTCTTCATTTTTTAATGCTTCAAGATTGATTTTGTATGTAGCCAAGTGATCCATGAGTGAGTTAAGAGTGTACGTCTCAAAATCTTGCGCCTCCATGAGTGCGGTGACTTTAGGAAGCTAATTTCAAGGTAGACTACGTAAGACTTTCATACATATCTCTTTGCTAGAGTATTTTTTATCAAGACATTTCAAAGAGTTAATTATCTTAATGAATCTTTCATGCATAAGGGAAATAGTTTCGTTATCAAGCATACGAAACATCTCATATTGATGGATTAGTATGCTTATTTTAGATTCTTTTACAAGACTAGTCCGTTCATGCATGATTTAAAGTCTATCCCAAATTTCCTTAGCCGTTTAACAAGATGAAATCTTGTTCAACTTGTTTTGAGATAAAGCATAGATTAACGAGTTCATGGCTCTGCAATTTTGGGAGTAGAGCTTGTTTTTTATATCATTCATGTTTTCAATTTCTATAGTGGAGCCATCCCTTGTTGGAAAAATATATCCCATTTTTATAAGTTTTCAAACCTTCATATTTCTTGAACATAAAAAGATTTGTATATGTTTTTCCCAATATGTATAGTTTGAGCCATCGAAAAATAGAGGTTTTAAAGTAGAGCATCCCTCTTGCATAAGAATATGTATGTTTAACATAGATTTTTAACTCAAAAACTGTTAAGTTTTGAAAAAAAAATGAGCACTAGCTCTGATATCACTCGTTGTCCCTTAGGTAAACACAAGAGAGGGTGAATTATGTTAAAATAGAACTTAAAAGCGTTTTGAAAAAATAGCCCTTTAAAAACTTTATCGCAATAATATTAATAAAACAAATAGCTAATATGAAAAGAGTTAAAGGGATAGAGATTGCAAACAGAGTTTTATACTAGTTCGGCCAAAGATCCGTTGATCTTTTACGTCAATTCTCTCAAGCGTTGCTTGAGGTTCCCTTTATCAATAAAGGTTTACACCAATTGCTAGCTCCACAAATGCCAACTCATTTCTACTTGAGACAATCCCTCAAGTTAGAACCAAAACACTTCAAATGTCGTACAACTCTGGACTCTAAAACTAAAGCCAATAAAGCCTTTAAATATATGAAGACTTAAGAACAAGGCGTGAAAGTAGTAAGAGAGATAGATAGAGAGATTGTTGCTCAATGGGATGATTTGAACTCTTTAATAAGTCTCTTATTCATAGTGTTCGAGCCTGGTTTGAAATATAGAATAAATCATCGAGATATGGTAATAAAATCAACAGTATCTGTCCGTGTGCGGACATACTAGCATCCGTATATGGGCAATAGGTCCGTGTGCTGACATACTATCGTTCATGTGCGGACACGGTGCTGTCCATGTGCGGACACGTCACCCTTCCGTCGGTCAACACCGGTCAACTTTTATGTTGTTGTGGTTTTTAGTTGTTTTAACCCTTTTAGGCTTGGAATTTGGTCTTCATCAAAACATGAAAATTGTAGATCTTTGAATTCCC